>JAKFHU010000518.1:0-78030 GCA_023783475.1 Daubentonia madagascariensis
CACAGAGAACCCATGGTGTGCATTCATGACTTTTTACCCATTCATTCCCCAAAGGATGGAGAAACATTTTTCTTCATCTGTGGTAATAAAAAGCCATTGTAGGTTCTAAGCAATGGGGGTGTGATAATTGTTTCTGTGATCATTTTTAAAAAATGATGTCTCTGGAAGAAACATGGGGAAGGTGGTGGAGGTGCAAGAATCAAGACACAGAGAAAGTGGTTAGGAGGCTCTTTCTGTCATACATGTGAGAAATAATACTGATACGTACAAAGGCTTTCGGGAAGATGGAGATGCTTCTTTCCCATTCATCCCTTGGGGAGTTCTATCCTACTTGGCCTTCATAGCAACTGCTCTCCTTTTCTGTGTTCATATCTGAAGGCAGGGCTCTGCTGCCTTCTTAGGCAATGGTGATTCAAAATCAGGACTGCCAGCAACTAGAATGTCTCCTGAATCCCAGTTTTTCCCCCACACCTGTCTTTTCCCTCATTGGCTCATGTACCAACCTCGGGTACCACGTTCTTAAACTGGTCTCACAGAAAGCAAGTTGTCATCATTTTGATCTCATTTTATCGTACAGAATTTTGAACTTGACATTTAGATGATCCAAATTGCAAACACGTCCCATGGCTGACTGACTGGCTTCTGCTATTTCTGAGTTGGAATCGGCCACTTCAGGTCCTCTTCAATAAGTGCTCTACCATATCAAACTAATTATTGTCTTTCATTGCACACGATGTTATTTTATGTACCTCACATTTTATAATTGCCTTGAAAAAGACAAAACTTATCACTACCGCCCTCCTGAGAAATGTCTTTCAGCTATTTCATATAAAACTTTCAGCTACGTTATATATTGAAAATATTTGGCACAATTCTCTTTGGTTTCTCACCAATCACCACCTTTGCTCCCCCTCAAAAGGATCTTAAGATAAAAGGAGTTATCTAATGATAACTTTTTTCTTGATGACCACTCTCTGAATAAGCCTGACAAATGCGCTGGTGATCAGCCTCTTGGTTAGGGCTGTATTAACTGTTCTAGGGCTGCTGATTGCCATTGGAAAACCAATGTTGCACTCTTATAAGCTGTCACCATGGTCTTTTCTTCTGTCCTCCCTAAATAAATCTCATTGTAAAGCCACATCCATGCCACATGCACCACTCGAAGGTACCCAAAGTTGGATCATTGTAAACTTTTACCTACCTCATGTCTCAGGAGAGGGGAAGGGCAGAACTTATGGGAAAAATAAGATCATTATGTTAATGGTGGCTTCAGTATGGGAAGTACTTCTCCATTCAAACCTTGAGACATTGCCTAAAATCCTCTATTAGGTTCATGTAACAATTCAGGCCCATGGAGAATTATTTAATAAAACATAATGTGGAGTTTGGGAAACATCAGTATTTTAAAAATATGGCTGTTTGTTTCCTCTGAGTCTCATTACTCTTACACCTGCTACAAAAATGTCCTTGGTATGTCATGGCCATGGTTCCAACATTCTTATGGCTTGCTATATTCTGTATTTCATTTTATAAGTTTGATATAATAAATTCCCAATACTAGCAGCAGGGCAAATTTAATCTGGAATTCCTTGTTTTGTCCCTGGGAGGATTCAGTTTCACCTCAGTGCCCTGTCGTGGGGAATTCTCTGTGGGATATTATGCAAAAGACTTGATGTTTCCTTCTTTTTTTCTTTTAACAATAATGCATACATCAGTTTATTACCTTCACAGTATGTGTTTCCCACACAGACACATGAGTGCAGCTTGCTTCAGAGAGAGTAGTGCCTTCTTGTCTCTGTCCCTTTCCCTGCACCGCTATTACTGGTAAGATCTCAGCTGTTAGCTTTTCACCAAAAGCAATGACTGGAATGGGACCTTTGTTGCCTTAATTTTTACAAACAGCTTTAATTTTTCAGGGCTAATGTTAAGAGTTGAAGGTAAAGGAAAGAAAAGTGGGAACTTCTGGAATTCACTATTTTTTGTCCTTTCTTTTTTTATTATAAGTTTTATTTTGCTTTTAATTGACTTATAATAATTTTCATATTTATGGGATACAGTGTGATGTTTTGAGACATATATGCAATGTGTAATGATCAAATCAGGGTAATTAGCACATCTGTCACCTCAAACACTTGTTATTTCTTTGTGGTGAGAACATTTAAAATCCTCTCTTTTAGCTATTTTGAAGTATGCAACACATTATGGACTATAGTCACCCTACTGTACAATAGAACGCCAGAATTTCTTCCTCCTATCTAGCCGTAACTTTGGACCCACTGACCGACCTCTCCCCATCCTCCTCTCATTCCCTACTCTCCTCAGTCTCTGGTAACTGCTATTCTACTGTCTACTTCTAAGAAATCAACCTTTTTAGATTCCCCATATGAGTGAGATCATGTGGTATTTGTCCTTCTGTGATTGACTTATTTTAACATGATGTCTTTTAGGTTTATCCGTGTTGCCACAAATGACAGGATTTCATTCTTTTTACGGCTGAATTGTATTCCATTGTGTATATACACCCCATTTTCTTTGTCCATTCATCCACTGATGGGCACTTAGGTTGGTTCCATATCTTGGCTGTTGTGAATAGTGCTGCAATAAACATGGATGTGCAGGTATCTCTTTGACAAATGGGATTGCATCAAACCAAAAAGCTTCTGCACAATAAAGGAAACAATCAGCAGAGTGAAGAGACAATTTATAAAATGGGAGAAAATATTTGCAAACTATGCATCTGACAAAGGGTTAATATCCAGAATATATAAGGGAGTCAAACAACTCAATAGCAACAAAACAAATAATCCAATTTAAAAATAGGCAAAAGATCTGAACAGACATTTCTCAAAAGAAGACATACAATTATCCAACAGGTATATAAAAAATGTTCAACACCACTAATCATTAGGGAAATGTGAATCAAAACCACAATGAGATATCAACTCATTCTAGTTAGAACGGCTATTATCAAAAAGATAGGAAATACCAAATGCTGAGGAGGATGCCGAGAAAGGGGAACACTGATACACTGTTGTGGGATTGTAAATTAGTGCAGCCATTATGGAAAACAGTATGGAGATTCCTCAAAAAACTAAAAATAGAACTATCATGTGATCCAGCAATCCCACTACTTCGTATATAACCAAAGGAAATGAGATTATTATGTTGAAGGAATTCAATATTTTGATCACTGCACAGTTGTCAGGGAGAAGTTTTTTGTTTTTGTTTTTTTGGCTTTTTTGCTTTCTTCCTGCCCCTGGCTTTCTCCTGTCTCTTACCTCCATCTCTTCCTCATCTTCCTTGCTTTCTCTCTCTCTCTCTCTCTCTCTCTCTCTCTCTCTCTCTCTGTCTTTCTCTCTCTCCCCCCTCCCTTCCTACATCTTTTCAGTCCTCCAGCTGGCTTTTTACTCCATTCTTCTCCAATCCATCCTTTCTCCTCCTATATTCCATGTCTGGGTATCTTTCATCCTTTTGCTCTCCCTCACATACCCCTGTCTGTTTCCCCACTACCAGGAACATGGGGAACCACACATGTGGGAAGACCGTAAGTACATACATTTATCCACCAATCTCTGTATCAAGCCATTCATCCTTTGATTTGGTTTTTCAATTCATTCATTTGTTCAGTCTTCCAACAAACATATTTGAGAGTCTAATATGTAGCAGGCACTGGATTAGGCCCTCAAAATATAGAGTGGAGAACAAAACAGACATTAGTAACTTTTACGATAGGGCTTGCACTGGAATAGGGAGACAGATGTTTCAAAAAAGTTCCCTCTAAAGAATATATACCATTATGACACATACTGATAAGTGCTATGCAGGAAGTTTTCAGGGAGCTAAGAGAAAGTAAAAGTGCATGAATAATTTAAGTTGGGGAATAAAGTGGTTTGTGGCCAGAAAAAGCCTTCATGAAGAAGTGGTACTTAAGCTGTGCCTCAGAAATAAGGATGACATAGATAGATGAATAGGAAAGAGGTTACCAGTTTAAGGTTATTGGAAACAGCACTATAAAGCCCCTAAGGAAGTAACAAACATGGCTCCTACAGGAACCTAAGAGAAGGTCAGAATAGTTCAAGCAAGGGAGGGTGGGGATACTTTAGGGTCAGAGGGTTGAGAAATATCTTATTTCCAGCTCATACCACTGTTCTTACCATTCTTTCAGGCAAGGACCCTCTCTCGTCATTTATTTATTTGATCCTTTTTGATCAAATATCCACTCCCATTCTGTGCCTCTCATCTAAATTTATAAGTCTAGTGTGTTTAATATGTATCATTTTATCTGTGTGATAAAAATGTGTACTGTGTGACGTGTGTTCTTGATTTACATAAGATTATTTTTACATATATTTTATGTATTATATGATTTACACATATCATATATTACATATGTAATTCCATCCTGTTTCTTTTTTTATAGGTTTATTGTCATATAATATACATACAATAAGCTACACATATTTAAAGTGCACAATCTGACAAGTTTTTACGTACATATATATCTGTGAAACAATCACCATAGTGAAGATAATGAACATGTCTATGATATATGTGATCTTTAGTTTTACATGTCAACTTAATACTCAGTTTTCCAATCAAACACTTTTCTAAATGTTTCCATGAAGGTATGTTGTAGATGTGATTAACTCTATAATCACTTGACTTAAAGTAAGTGGGTATACTTCGTCCAATCAGTTGAATGGCTTGATAATCTGGGTATACTTCGTCCAATCAGTTGAATAGCCTTAAAAGCAAAACTGAAGTTTCCCTGGGAAAGAAGAAACACCAATTGTGGACTGCCAATATCAGCTCCTGCCTGAGAGTTTGAGCCTACCCTTTCTTACCACCTGTCCTATGGATTTCAGAATTCTCAAGCCAGCCCCCACAATTGTGTGAGCCAATTCCTAGCAATAAATCTGTGTGTATGCTTATTTATTAATATATTAATATACTTTATATATGTATGTGTGTGTATATATATGCATATGGAAGAGAAAAATCAAACAATTGAAAACCAATCCAGAAATGACACAGATGATAGAGTTAGTAGACAACATAAACATGGTTATGATAACTATATTCCATATGTTCCTAAAAGCAGAGGCAACTATGAATATTTTAATGAGATACATACAAGATATACAAAATACCTAAATAAAACTTGTAGGGGTTAAAAATACAATGTCTGCTATGAAAAATATACTGGATGAGATTAATAGCAAATTACACATGTCAAAAGAAGAGACATCAACTTGAATTTATTGCGGCAAAACCTATCCAAAATCAAACACAGGCACAACTTAGACATAATGGGAAAATGCCAAGAAAGACACAAACTACCCAAGTACATTCAAGAAGCTGTAGATAAAATTAATGCCAGCTTATCTATTAAAGGAATGAAATAAGCAGTCAAAATCATTCCCACAGAGAAAACTCCAAACCCAGAGGACTTCACTGGTGTACTCTAACAAATATTTAATGAGGAAGTAATACCTATTCCATACAAACTCTTCCGGAAAATTGAAGAGGCAAAATTTCCCATTTGCTTCTAGGAGACAGCAGTACTATATCAAAACCAAATGAAGATAATACAAGAAAAGACAACTACAGAAGTCTTCAGTTCCAAAATGGTGATGTAGAAGCAAGCTTCACTCTCCACCACAAAAAACCAAAAACAAATATACAGCACCAAGATTATCACCAGCAATATCCCAGAACTCAAATATGAGGATGAGGCAGTTCCTGGAGCCACAGGGAAGTAAAAAAACTCCAAGAAGACGGTAAAATAATTGGACTTCCATGTTCATAATGCCCTTCCTTCCAATCCACCTGGCATTAAGACAGTAGAAAATATCCTACCAACTTGTGGTTTCTACACTGGAAAAAGTGAGATCGAGTTGGACAACCAGCTTCCTCACAATTTTGGGTTCCCTGGAAGGAGAACTGTCTCTACTTCAGCCTACAGAAAGCATCACCAGTGCCTGAAGGGAGAAATATCCCTGAAGATAGCTGGAGACAAAGGGGGGAGGTGGGACTACTATCTCTAGCTGTGGAAACTGCTCTGTAATGCAGTCAAAGGAGATGCCAAACCAGAGTGGCTGTTCAGCAGCATAACACTGTGGGAAGTACATTCCACAGATCTCCTAGGCATGAACTTCTAGCCAGCCTTCCCACATTGCCTGGATAACCCCTTTGGGACTTCCCTCATTTGGAATGGGCATTGCTCTGATCATTTACTAGAGCCAAAGCAAACCTGGGTTTATGGTGCCACCTAGTGCTGAAGAGGAGGCAGTGACATAATGGGGGGGGAAAAAAAAGATAATTAACAGGTAAATTACAAAGAATCTCCAAATAAACATAGTCAATAAAAACAAAACAAGCCAGGCAGAGAAGACTGGAACAAATAACTAAACCTCCAAAAAAAAGACACAGATGTACATCCACAAGAAACAACAGCAAACAGGGAACCATGACCTCCCCAAATAGACAAAGCAAGAAACCAGTGACTGACCCTAACAAGATGGTGATATGTGAGCTCTCTGACCAAGAATTCAAAATAGAAGTTTTAAGGAAACTCAGTGATCTCCAAGATAACACAGAAAAGTAGTTCAGAAATTTATCAGAAAAATTTTAACAAAGAGATTGAAATAATAAAAAAAAATTAAGCAGAAATCTTAGAAGTGAGAAATGCATATGCTGAACTGAAAAATTCATTAGAAGCTCTCAACAGTAGGATGCATCAAGCAGAGGAAAGAATCAGTGAGCTCTAAGACAGGGTATTTGAAAATACAGAGTCAGAGGAAAAAAGAATAAGAAGGAATACAGATCACCTACAAGATATAGGAAATTACCTCAAAAGACCCAATCTAAGAATTATTGATGTTCGAGAGGTAGTTGAGCAAGAGCAAGGGGTAAAAGCTAATTCAAAGAAATCATAACAGAAAACTTTCCAACTTTAGAAAGAGATGAATATTCAGGTACTGGAAGGTCAGAGAACACCAAACAGATTCAACTCAAATAAGACTACCCAAAGGCACATAATAATCAAACACTCAAAGGTCAAGGACAAAGAGAGCATTCTAAAATCAGCAAGAGAAAAGAAGCAAATAAATATATGAAGGATCTCCAATTCATCTGGCAACAGACTTCTCAATGAAAACCATACAGGCCAGGAGGGAATGGGATGACATTTTTAGAGTGCTGAAAGAAAAAAAGCTACCATCCAAGAATACTGTGTCCAGCAAAGCTATCCTTCAAATATGAGGGAGAGAAAAAGTCTTTTCTAGACAAAAAAAATAAGCTGAGAGAATTACCACCAGACTCGTCTTATAAGAAATTCTAAAGAGATTCTTCAGTCTGACAGAAAAAAACACTAATGTGCAAAAACAAAATATTTGAAGGAATAAAACCCACTGGTAAAATTAAGTAGACAAAACCCAGAATACTCAAATATTGTAATTGTGGTGTGCAATCCACTCATAACTGTAGTATGAAGCCTAAAAGACAACTCTATCAAAAACAATAACAGCCACAGCAATCTGTTAAGATACAGGCAATATAAAAATTTATAAACTGAGGCAAGAAAATTCAAAATGTGGGGAGGAATGAAGTTAATGTGTAGGGGTTTTTTTTAGCTTTTTTGTTTGTTTATATTCTTTTATTTGTGATCTAAGATAAGTTGTCATCTCTTTAAAACAACTTGTTATATCTGTAAGTCTTTTTGTAACTCTAATGGTAACCACAATGCACAACCCTCTAATACACACGCTAAAAATTAAAATCAGCAAATTGAGACATAGCACCAGAGAAAATCACTTAACCACAAAAAAGACAGTAAGAAAGGAAGAAAGGAGGAGAGGAGTTACAAAACAATCAGAAAATAAACAACAAAATGGCAGTAGTAAGTCTTTACTTGTAAATAATAACACTGAAGGTAAATGGACTAAATTCTCCAATTAAGAGGCATAGAGGGGCTGAATGTATAAAGAAACAAGACCCAACTATATGCTGCCTACAAGAAACCCACTTCACCACACATAGACTGAAAGTGAAGGGATGGAAAAAGATATTCTGTGCAAGTGAAAACCAAGAAAGAATAGGAGTAGCTCTAATTATATCAGATAAAATTGACTACAAGTCAGAGACTGTAAAAAGAGACAAAGAAGGTTTTTGTCCACATAATGATAAAATATATAATGTAATGATAAAGATGTCAATTCAGCAAGGGCATATAACAATTATAGATATGTATGTACCCAACATCTGAAAACCCAAGTATATAAAGATAACATTAATAGATGTAAAGGGAGGGATAGACTGCAATACAATAATAGTGAGGGACTTCAACATACCACTCTCAGTAATAGGCAGATCATCCAGACAGAAAATCAACAAAAAAAATCAGACTTAAACTATACACTAGACCAAATAGGCCTAATGGATATTTACAGAACATTTCACCCAACTGCTGCAGAATGCACATTCTTTTCATCAGCACATGGAACATTCTCCAGAATAGACCACATCTTAGGACAAAAAACAAGTCTCAACAAATTCAAAAAATAGAAGTCATATCAGGTATCTTTTCTGACAATAATGGAGAAAAACTAGAAATCAATAGACAGAGGAGCTTCTGCAAATAAACAAACACATGGAAATTAAACAATATGCCCCTGAATGACAAATGAGTGAATAAAGAAATTAAGAAGAAAATTTCAAAATTTCCTAAACAAATGAAAATGGAAATACGACATATCAAAAGCTATGGGATACAAAAAAAGCAGTACTAAAGGGAAAGTTTATAGCAATAAACACCTGCATCAAAAAAGTAGAAAGACTTCAAATAAACAACCTAAAGATGCACCTCAAGGAACTAGAAAAGAAGAACAAACCAAACCCAAAATTCGTAGAAGAAAAGAAATAATAAATATCAGAGCAGAAATAAATTTTTAAAATACAGAAGATCAACAAAATGAAAATTTGGTTTTTTGAAAAGATAAACAAAATTGGCAAACCTTTGACTAGACTAAGAAACAAGAGAGAACACCTAAATAATATCAGAAATAAGAAAGAAGACATAACAACTGAGATCACAGAAATATAAAGAATTGTCAGAAACTATTATGAACAACTATACATCAACAAATTGGAAAGTCTAGAATTAATGGATAAATTTCTGGACACATACACACTACCAAGATAGAACCATGAAGAAATAGAAAATCTCAACACACCAATAATGAGTAATGAGATCAAAGCCATAATAACATCTCCCATCAAAGAAAAGTCCAGGACCTGATGGCTTCACTACTGAATATTACCAAACATTCAAAGAACTACTACCAATTCTACTCAAACTCTTCAAAAAATTGAAGAGAAGGGAAAACTTCCAAACTTTTTCTATGGGACCAGCATTATCCTGATACCAAAACCAGACAAAGATGCAACAAAAAATGAAAAACTATAGGTCAATATCACTGATGAACATAAATGCAAAAATCCTTAAAAAATTTACTAGCAAACTGAATTCAACAACACATTAAAAAGATCATTCACCATGATCAGGTGGGATACATTCCAGGGATGCAAAGATGGTTCGACATATGCAAATCAATAAATGTGAAACATGACATTAACAGAAACAAGAATGAAAACGATATGATCATTTCAACAAATGCTGAAAAAGCATTTGATAAAATTCCACATCCCTTTATGATAAAAACTCTCAACAAACTTGGTATAGAAGGAACATACCCCAAAATGATAAAGTTCATATATGACAAACCCACAGCCAATGTCATACTGAAAGGAGAAAAGTTGAAAGCCTTTCCTCTAAGATCTGGAATAAGAAAAATGTTGCTGTCTTTCACCACTTTTATTCAACATAATACTGGAAGTCCTGGCCAGAGCAATTAGGCAAGAAAAGAAATAAGGACACCCAAATTGGAAAGAAAGAAGTCAAATTTGCCTTGTTCACAGACAACATGATCTTATATTTAGAAAAACCTAAAGATTTCACCCAAAAACTATTAAAACTGAAAACAAATTCAGTAAAGTTGCAGAAAACAAAATTAACATACAAAAATCAATAGCATTTATATACACCAACAGCAAACAGTCTGATAAAGAACTCAAGAAGGCAATCAAATTTACAATAGCTACAAAGAATATAAAATACCTGGGAATCAATTTAAGCAAAGAAAGGAAAGATCTATACAATGAAAATTATAAAACAATGACAAAAGAAATTGAAGAGGACACACACAGAGAATGGAAGATATTAAGATATTCCATGCTTATGGATGAAAACAATAAATATTGTTAAAATGGTGATACTACCCAAAATAATCTACAGATTCAATGAAATCCCTATCAAAATACCAATGACATTCTTTACAGACATAGGAAGAAAAATCCTAAAATTCATATGGAATACCCAAAGATTCCAAATAGCCAAAGCAATCCTGAGCTAAAGGAAGAAAGCTGGAAGCATCACAGTACATGACTTCAAAATATACTATAGGTAGGGCACCCTGGCACATGACCCATAATCCTAGCACTTCAGGAAGCAGAGATGGGAGAAATGCTTGAGTCTAGGAATTCAAGAGCAGCCTGGACAACACAGCAAGACCCAGAATCTAAAAATAATTTTTAAAAAATTAGCTGGGCATGGTAGCACACACCTGTAGTCCTACCTACTGAAGAGGCTGAGGCAGGAGGATAGCTTGAGCCCAGAAGTGAGGTTGTAATGAGCTGTGATTGTGCCACTGCACTCCAGTGCACTCCAGCCTGGGCAACAGATTGAGACTCCATCTATAATGTATCTACATACTACAAAGCTGTATTAACATAATCAGTACAGTACTGGCATAAAAACAGACACATAGATCAATGGAACAGAAAGAGAACCCAGATATAAATCCACACATTTACAGCCAGCTCCTTTTTGACAAAGGCACCAAGAACATACAATGGGGAAAGGACAGTCTCTTCAATAAATGTTGCTGGCAAACTGGATAACCATATGCAAAAGAATGAAACTAGACCCCTATATCCCACCATATAAAAATAAAATGTAAATGGATTAAAGACTTAAATGTAATACCTGAAATTATTACTGGAAGAAAACATTGGGAAAATGCTCCTTGACATTGGTCTGGGAAAATATTTTTTGTTTAAGACATCAAAAGCACAGACAATAAAAGCAAAAATAGATAGGGTCGCATCAAGCTAAAAAGCTTCTGCACAGCAAGGGAAACAATTAACAAAGTGAAGAGAAAACCCAGAAAATGGGAGAAAATATTTGCAAACTACCCATCTGACAAGGGACTGATAACCAGAATATATGAAGGTGTTCAAACATTTGAATAGCAAAAAACCTCCAAATAATCTGATGAAAAATGGGGAAAAGATCTGAATAAACATTTCTCAAAAGAAGACATATAAATATCCAAGGTATATGAAAAAATACTCAACATTATTAACCACCAGAGAAATGTAAATCAAAACCACAATGAGATATATAACCTCACCCAGTTAAAATGCCTTTTTATCAAAAAGATAGGGAATAATGGGTGCTGAAGAGATGTGGAGAAGACAGACTGTCTTACACTGCTGTTGGGAATGTATATGGTACAGCCACTATAGAGCACAGTATGGAGGCTCCTCAAAAAACTAAACAAAGAACTACCATATGATGCAGCAACTCCACCAGTAGGTATATTTCCAAAAGAAAGGAAATCAGTATATTAAAGAGATATTTGCACTCCTATGTTTATTGCACCACTATTCACAAAAGCAAGGATATAGAATCAACCAAAGTGTCTATCAATGGATGAATGGATAAAGAAAATGTAGTGTATGTGAACAATGGAATACCATTTGGCCATAAAAAAGAATAAAATCATGTCATTTGCAGCAACATGGATGGAATTGGACATGATTATGTTGCAGCAATGTCAAACATTATGTTATAATACATGTTAAATCAAGCACAGAAAGACAAATAGCACATGTTTTCATTCATAGTGAGGGAAAAAAGTGGATCTCATGAAGATACAGAGTAGATTGGTGGTTACCATAGGCCAGGAAGGATAGAGGGGAACAGGGGATGAAAAGAGGTTGATTAATAGGTAGAAATCCCAAACCCAACAGAAGAAAAGAAATAACTAAGGTCAGAGCAGAACTAAATGAAATTGATTCCAAAAGAATTATACAAAAGATCAACAAAATAAAAGTTGGTTCTTTGAAAAAATAAACAAAATCAACAGGTCTCTCACTAGATTAAACAGAAACAGAAAAGAAAGGCCCCTAATAAGCTCAATCACAAATGAAAAAGGAGATATTACAACTGATACCACAGAAATACAAACTATCATCTCTGCATACTATAAAAATTTCTATGCACATGAACTTGAAAACATTGAGGAAATGGACAAATTCCTGGAAACACACAACCTCCCTAGGCTTAATCAGGAAGAAATAGAATTCCTGAACAGAACCATATCAAGTAATGAAATTGAAGCAGCAATAAAAAATCTTCCAACAAAAAAAAAGCCCAGACCAGATGGTTTCACAGCCAAGTTTTATCAAACCTACAAAGAAGAACTGCTACCTATACTGCAGAAATTATTTCATAACATCGAGAAGGAAGGAATCCTCCCCAACTCGTTCTATATAGCCAATATCACCTTGATACCAAAGCCAGGAAAGGACACAACAAAAAAAGAAAACTACAGACCAATATCCCTTATGAATATAGATGGAAAAAATTCTCAATAAAACCCTAGCATACCGAAGTCAGCTGCATATCAAAAAAATAATCCACCACGACCAAGTGGGCTTCATCACAGGGACATCACAGAGACGGTTAAACACATGCAAGTCAACAAATGTGATTCACCACATAAATAGAAGTAAAAACAAAGTCCATACGATTCTCTCAATAGATGCAGAAAAAGTATTTGACAAAATTCAGCACCCTTTTATGATAAGAACTCTTAACAAAATAGGCATAGATGGAGCATACCTCAAAATTATAAAAGCCATATATGACAAACACACAGCCAACATCATACTGAATGGGGAAAATGGGGAGCATTCCTGCTTAGAGCAGGAACGAGACAAGGTTGCCCACTGTCACCACTTCTATTCAACATAGTGCTGGAAGTCCCAGCCAGAGCAATCAGGCAAGAGATGGAAATCAGGGGTATCCACATGGGGGCAGAAGAGGTCAAATTATCACTGTTTGCTGATGATATGATCTTATATCTAGAAAACCCCAAAGATTCTCCCAAGAGACTCCTGGAATTGATAAATAAATTCAGCAAAGTCTCAGGTTACAAAATCAATGTACACAAATCAGTGGCATTCCTACACACCAACAACAGTCAAGCTGAGAATCCAATCAAAGACTCAATACCTTTCATAATAGCAACAAAGAAAATAAAATACCGAGGAATATATTTAACTAAGGAGTTGAAAGACCTCTACAGGAAGAACTACAAAACACTGAGGAAGGAAATCACAGAGGATGTAAACAAATGGAAAAGCACATCATGCTCATGGATCAGCAGAATCAACATTGTTAAAATGTCTATACTACCTAAAGTGATTTATAAATTCAATGCAATCCCCATTAAAATACCAATGTCATTTTTCATAGATCTAGAAAAAACAATTCTACACTTCATATGGAACCAGAAAAGAGCCTGAATAGCCAAGGCAACCTTAAGCAAAGAGAACAAATCGGGAGGCATCACCTTACCAGACTTCAAGCTGTAGAACCCAAAACAGCATGGTACTGGTACAAGAATAGAGACATAGACCAACGGATCAGAAAAGAGAACCCAGATATAAAACCATCCTCATATGCCATCTTATCTTTGACAAAGTAGACAAAAACATATACTGGGAAAAAGAATCCCTATTCAATAAATGGTGCTGGGAAAATTGGATAGCCACATGTAGAAGACTGAAACAGGATTTGCACCTCTCACCACTCACAAAAATTAATTCATGATGGAAAACAGACTTAAACCTAAGGCATGAAACTATAAGAATTCTAGAAGAAAATGTTGGAAAAAATCTTATACACATAACCCTAGGCAAAGATTTTATGAAGAAGACCCCAAAAGCAATCACAGTAACAACAAAAATAAATAAATGGGACCTGATCAAGTAAAAAATCTTCTGCACAGCCAAGGAAACAATCAATAGAGTGAATAGACAACCTACAGAATGGGAGAAAATATTTGCATGCTGTACAGCTGAAAAAGGGCTGATAACCAGAATCTACAAAGAACTCAAACAAATCAGCAAGAAAAAAATCAACCCCATGAAAAAACAGGCAAAAGACAAAAACAGAAACTTTTCAAAAGAAGATAGACTAATGGCCAACAAACATATGAAAAAATGCTCAATGTCTCTAATCGTCAGAGAAATGCAAATCAAAACCACAATGAGATATCACCTAACTCCAGTGAGAATGGCTTTTATCAGAAAATCCCAAAACGACAAATGCTGGCATGGATGCAGAGAGATAGCAACACTCATACACTGTTGGTGGGACTGCAAAGTAGTACAACCTCTGTGGAACGTAGTCGGGAGATGCCTCAAAGAACTAAAAGTAGACCTACCATTTGATCCAGCAATCCCACTACTGGGTATTTACCCAAAGGAAAAAAGGACAGTTTATCAGAAAGACACTTGCTATGTATAACTTTGCAAAAGCTAAAACCCCAGAAACCAGATTCCACAATGATGCAAGAGGTAAAACAAAAGACACCACCCAATAGAATAACCAGAAATTTACCCCAAATATCAATTCTCTCAATAAATATAAATGGCTTGAATTGCCCATTGAAGAGACATAGGCTGGCTGAATGGATTAAAAAATACAAGCCAAGTATCTGTTGTCTTCAGGAAACACACCTTACACACAAAGACGCATTCAGACTCAAGGTGAAGGGATGGAATACAATTTTCCAGGCCAATGGAAACCAAAAGAAATCCGGAGTAGCCATCCTTATTTCAGATGATATAAACTTTAAAGCAACAAAAGTAAAGAAGGACAAAAATGGGCACTATATAGTGGTAAAGGGAAAAATCTTACAACAGGATTTAACAATCCTAAACATTCATGCACCCAACACAGGAGCGCCCAGGTACATAGAGCAAATACTGCTAGATCTAGACAACATAATAAACAGCAATGCCATTATAGCAGGGGAATTCAACACCCCACTGACGGAACTGGACAGATCCTCCAAACAAAAATTAAATAATGAAACAAAAGACCTAAACAGGACTCTAGAACATTTGGGCCTAACAGATATCTACAGAACACTCACCCAAAAAACACTGAATATACATTCTTCTCATCAGCTCATGGAACTTTCTCTAAAATTGACCACATCCTAGGCCACAAAACAGATCTAAACAAATTCAAAAAATAGAAATCATACCAGTATCTTTTCAGACCACAGCAGAATAAATTAGAATCAATTCCAACAGAAACTCACATCTTCATCCAAAAACATGGAAACTAAACAATCTGTTGCTGAAGGACTATTGGGTCAAGGAGGAGATTCAAATGGAAATCAAAAGATTCTTCGAACTAAATGATAATGGGGACACAAGTTATCAAAATCTGTGGGATACAGCAAAAGCAGTCCTGAGAGGAAAACTTATCACCTTAAATGCTCACATCCAAAAGACAGAAAGGTCACAAATCAGTAAACTAATGAATCATCTTAAGGAAATGGAAAAGGAAGAGCAAAGCAATCCTAAAGCCAGCAGAAGAAAAGAAATAACCAAGATCAGAGCAGAATTAAATGAAAT
Organism: Daubentonia madagascariensis; assembly: GCA_023783475.1. NCBI lineage: Eukaryota > Metazoa > Chordata > Mammalia > Primates > Daubentoniidae > Daubentonia > Daubentonia madagascariensis. Next base: position 15,841 of record JAKFHU010000518.1, read on the forward strand.
CTAGAACAAAAGAACAATACAGAAGGTTAATAAAACGAAAAGTTGGTTCTTTGAAAAGATAAACAAAATAGACAGGCCACTCGCCAGGTTGACCAGTAGCAGAAAGGAAAGGACTCTAATAAGCTCAATTAGAAATGAGAAAGGAGAAGTCACAACTGATACCATGGAAATACAAAACATCATCTTCGAATACTACAAAAATCTCTATGCCCACAAACACAAAAACGTGGAGGAAATAGACAAATTCTTAGAAACACACTACCTCCCTAGGCTCAACCAGCAAGAAACAGAATTTCTAAACAGACCAATATCAAACACCAAAATCGAAGCAGTAATAAAAATCTTCCCACAAAAAAAAGTCCTGGACCAGATGGGTTCACACCTGAATTCTACCAAGCCTACAAAGAAGAACTGGTGCCTATACTGCAGAAATTATTTGAAAATATCCAGAAGGATGGAGTCCTCCCAAACTCATTCTAACGAAGCCAATATCACCTTGATACCAAAGCCAGGAAAGGACACAACAAAAAAAGAAAACTACAGACCAATATCCCTTATGAATATAGATGCAAAATTCTCAATAAAATCCTTGCAAACCAAATCCAAATGTACATCAAAAAATAATTCATCACGATCAGGTGGGCTTCATTCCCGAGATGCAGGGATGGTTCAAAATACAAAAATATATAAATGTAATTCACCATATAAATAAAAGCAAGAACAAAGTATTTATGATCCTTTCAATAGATGCAGAAAAGGCTTTTGACAAAATCGCATCCTTTTATGATAAGAACTCTTAACAATATAGGCATAGATGGCTCATACCTTGAAACTATTAAAGCCATATATGATAAACCCACAGCCAATATCATACTGAATGGGGAAAAATTGAAAGTATTCCCCCTTAAAACTGGCCCCAGACAAGGGTGCCCTCTATCTCCACTTCTTTTCAACATAGTGCTGGAAGTCCTGGCCACAGCAATTAGACAAGACAGAGGAATCAGGGGCATCCAGATAGGGGCAGAAGAGGTCAAACTTTCACTATTCCAGACGATATGATATTATACATAGAAAACCCCAAGATTCAACCAAGAGATTACTGGAATTGATAAATGAATTCAGCAAAGTCTCAGGATACAAAATTAATACACGCAAATCCATAGCCTTCATATATGGTAATAACAATCAAGCTGAGAAACAAATTAAAGATGCAATACCTTTCACAATAGCACCAAAGAAAATTAAATATTTAGGAACATATCTAACTAAGGAGGCAAAGACCTATACAGAGAGAATTATGAAACACTGAGAAAAGAATTGCAGAGGATTAATAGATGGAAGCCCTACCATGCTCTTGATAGGCAGAGTCACATAGTAAAAATGGCTTTGCTACCTAAATTGATTTACAGAATCAATGCAGTCCCTATCAAAATACCAACATCATTTTTAACTGATCTAGAAAAAAATAATTCTATGCTTCATGTGGAACCAGAGAAGACCCCGTCTAGCCAAAGCAATCTTAAGCACAAAGAACAAATTGGAGCATCTATCTACCAACTTCAACTATACTACAGGCTATAGTACCAAAACTGCATGGTATTGGCACAAGACAGAGACGTAGACCAATGGAACAGGACTGAGAACCCAAATATAAAACCAACCTCATACATCACCTGATCTTTGATAAATTCCAAAAAAATGTACACTGGGAAAAGATTCCCTATTCAACAAATGGTGCTGAGAAAACTGGTGGCCATATGTAGAAGACTGAAACTGGACCCACACCTCTCACCTCTCAAAAATCAACTCACAATGGATAACAGATCTAAACCTAAGACATGAAACCATAAGATTCTCGAAGAAACGTTGAAAAACTCTTAAGGACATTGGCCTAGGCAAAGATTTATGAGAAGACCCCCAAAGCATCACAGCAGCAACCAAATAAATACTTGGGACCTGATCAAATTAAAAGCTTCTGCACAGCCAAGGAAACTATCACTAGAGTGAACAGACAACCTACAGAATGGAGAAAATATTTGCATGCTACACCTCCGATAAAGGCTGATAACCGAAGCTAATACGAACTTAGGAAAATCAACAAGAAAAAATCAAACAACCCTATTAAAAAATGGGCAAAGGACACGAACAGAAACTTTTCCAAAGAAGACAGAAAAATGGCCAGCAAACATATAAAAAGTTGCTCAACTTCTCTAATCATCAGGGAAATGCATCAAACCACAATGAATATCACTTAACTCCAGTGAGATTGGCTCACATCAAAAAATCCCTAAACAACAAATGTTGGCGGGGATGTGGACAGATAGGAACACTCATACACTGCTGGTGAGACTGCAAATTAGTACAACCTCTGTGGAAAGTAATATGGAGATACCTCAAAGAATTAAAAGTAGAATTACCATTTGACCCAGCAATCTCACTACTGGGTATTACCCAAAGGAAAAAAAGACATTTTATAATAAGACATCTGCTCACGAATGTTTATAGCAGCACAATCCACAATTGCAAAGATGTGGGAACAACCCAGGTTGCCCATCAATACACGAGTGGATTAATAAAATGTGGTATATGTATACCATGGAGTATTACTCAGCAATAAGGAACAATAGTGAATTAACACATCTGGTATTATCCTGGTTGGAGCTAGAACCCATTCTTCGAAGCGAAGTGTCACAGGAATGGAAAAACAAACACCACTGATACTCACCATCAAATTGGTACTAACTGATCAACACCTACATCACACAGGGCAATAATATTCATCAGGAGGTGGGCAGGCGGTAGGGGGGTGGAGGGGATGGGAAAAACTCTCACTGAATGGATGCGGGGAGCACAGTTTGGGGGATGACCACAATTGTGGTTCTGACACCCGCAGTGCATGGGCAATATATATAGCCAAAGTGCTGTACCCCCATAATATTCTGAAATTAAAAAAAAAAGTAACAGAACTAATTATTCAAATAGATTAAGCCTAAATAAACCAATTTTGTCTTAATTATATTGCTCAAATATTTCAGTCAAATTGGGATGTTATTTATTTCATTTGCCCATTTTGTAAAGATGAACCCACCATAATTACACTAAGTTTAAAGAAAAGGTGCTTCCATTCAACTTTTTAAAATGCAGCAAACTTGCCTTTCTAATATCGACAATGACCAATCTGTATGTAATCAACATTTGCTATGTCTTGTTAATCTGTTTTTAAGCCTACTTTTATCTTTTTAAAAATAAACACCTTTCTTGAAAAAAAAAGACACTTGCACTCGAATGTTTATAGCAGCACAATTCACAATTGCAAAGATGTGGAAACAACCCAAGTACCCATCAATCTATGAGTGGATTAATAAAATGTGGTATATGTATATCATGGAATACTACTCAGCTATAAAAAAATGGTGAACTAATACCTCTTGTATTAACCTAGATGGAACTGGAGATCATTCTTCTAAGTGAAGTGTCACAAGAATGGAAAAACAAACACTACACGTACTCATCATTAAATTGGAACTAAGTGAACAACACTTACGTGCACATATGGAAATAAAACTCATCAGAAATCAAGTAGGTGGGGGAGGAGGAAGGGATGAGTAAATTCACACCTAACGGGTACAATACACACTATCTGGGTGATAGGCACACCTATAATTTTGACTCAAACTGTACAAAAGCAATTCATGTATCCAAAACATTCATACCCCCATAATACTCTGAAATAAAATAAATAAAATAAAATAAAATAAATTCAAAAAAGAAATAAGACCTCGTGTTTGATAGATCAGTAGGGTGACTATAGTTAACAATAATCTATTGTACATTTCAAAGTAGCTAGAAGAGAAAATTCAAATGTTCTTAGAAGAAAGAATAGATAAATATTTAAGGTGATGGACACCCCAGTTACTGTGATTTCATCTTTACACATATTATTGTATCAATTTATTACAGATACTCTGAAAATATATACATGTATTATGTATCAATAAAAAGAGAAAACTACAAACCAATATCTCTCATGAACACAGATGCAAAAATTCTCAACACAATTTTCTATTTTTTTTTATTTCAAAAAATTTAGGGAGTATAAGTGTTTTTTGTTATATGGAAAAATTATATAATGATGAAGTCAGGGCTTTCATTGTACCCATCACCAGAATAGTGTACATTATACCAGATAGTTGTATTTTTATCTTTTGTTGCCTTCCCACCCTCCCCGTTCTTAGTTTTCAACTAAGTTAACAACACTTTATGATCATATGTATCCCTCGTGTAGCTCCCACTTCTAAGTGAGAACATATGGTACCTGTTTTTCCATTCTTGGGATATTTCACTTAGGATAATGGTCTCCAGTTCCATCCAAGTTGATGCAAAAGACATTATTTCATTCCTTTTTATGGCTGAGTAGTACTCTATGGTGTGTGTGTGTGTGTGTGTGTGCGTATATATATATATATATATATATATATATATATCACATTTACTTTATCCACTCATCAATTGATGGGCACTTAGGTTGATTCCATATTGTTGCAATTGTGAATTGTGCTGTGATAAATGTTTGGGTGCAGGTGTCTTTTTTGTAAAATGACTTAACCCAGTAGTGGGATTACTGGATCTAATGGTAGATCTACTTTTAGTTCTTTGAGGAATCTCCATATTGCTTTCCATAGCACTTGTACAAGTTTACATTCCCACCAACAGTTTACAAGCATTCCCTTTTCAGGGCATCTGTGCCAATATCTAATTTTTTTTTGACATTTTAAAAATGGACATTCTGACAGGGGTTAGGTGGTATCTCACTGCGGTTTTAATTTGCACTTCCCTGATGATTAGTGATGTTGAACATTTCTTCATATGTTTCTTGGCCGTTTGTCTGTCTTCTTTTGAAAAAAAATCTGTTCATGTCTTCTGCTCCTTTTTGATGGGGTTATTTGGTTTCTTCTTATTGATTTGTTTGAGTTGTTTCTAGATTCTGGATATCAGCCCTTTGTTGGATGCATAGTTTGGGAATATTTTCTCCCATTCTGTAGGTTGTCTGTTTAATCTGTTGATTATTTCCTTTGCTGTGCAGAAACTTTTTAGCTTAATTAAGTCCCATTTATTTATTTTTCTTGTTGTTGTATTAGCTTTTGGGGTCTTACTTATAAATTCTTTGCCTAGGCCAATGCCAGAAGAGTTTTTCCTATGTTTTGTTCTAGAATTTTTATGGTTTCAATTCTTACATTTAAGTCTGTAATCCATCTTGAGTTAATTTTTGTATATGGTGAGAGATAGGGATCCAGTTTCATTCTTCTGCATGTAGCTCTCTGATTTTCCCAGTACCATTTATTGAATAGGGCATCCTTTACCCAGTGTAAGTTTTTGTCTTCTATGTCAAAAATCAGTTGGTTGTAGCTATATGGGTTTATTTCTGGGTTCTCTATTCTGTTCCATTGGTCTATGTGTCTACCTTTATACCAGTACCATGTTGTTTTTGTTATTATAGCCTTGAAGTATAATCTGAAGTCAGGTAATTTGATGCCTCCGGATTTGTTCTTTTTGCTTAGGATTGCTTTGGCTCTTCAGGCTCTTTTTTGGCTCCATATGAAGTTTAGGATTATTTTTTCTAGATCTGTGAGAAATGACATTGGTATTATGATGGTAATTGTGTTGAATCTGTAAATCACTTTGGGCAGTATGGACATTTAACAATTTTGATTCTTCCAATCCATCAGCATGGGACGTTTTTCCATTTGTTTGTGTCATCTATGATTTTTTCATCAGTATTTTGTAGTTCTCCTTGTAGATATCTTTCACCTCCTTGGGTAAGTATATTCCTTGGTATTTTATTTTCTTTGCAGCTATTATAAATGGTACAGAGTTCTTGATTTGAGACTCAGCTGGACTGTTCTTAGTATATAGAAATGCTACTGATTTGTGTACATTAATTTTGTAATCTGAGACTTTACTGAATTTATTTATCAATTCTAGGAGTCTTTCGTAGGAGTCTTCAGGGTTTTCTAGATATTAGATCATTGGCAAACAGGAATAGCTTGACATCTCTTTCCTGATTCGGATGTCCTTCATTTCTTTCTCTCACCTGGTCACTCTGGCTAAGGCTTCCAGTACTATGTTGAATAGATGTGGTGACAGTGGGCATCCTTGTCTTGTTCTAGTTCTTAGGAGGGGTGCTTTCAGTTTTTCCCCATTCAGTATGATATTGGCTGTGGGTTTCTCATAAATGGTCTTTATTGTTTTGAGGTATGTTCCTTCTATGCCTAGTTTGTTGAGGGTTTTTTCATGAAGTGGTACTAGAGTTTCTCAAATGGTTTTTCTGCATCTATTGAAATGACCATATAGTTTTTGTTTTTAATTCTGTTTATGTATGAATGACATTTATTGATATGCATATATTGAACCATCCTTGCATCCCTAGAATGAAACCCATTTGATCACGGAGAACTATCTCTTGATGTGCTGTTGGATCAGTTTGCTAGCATTTTATTGAGGATTTTTGCATCAATGTTCATGAGGGATGTTGGTCTGTAAATTTCTTTATTTGTTGTGTCCTTTCCTGGATTTGGTATCAGGGTGATACTGGCTTCATAGAATGAGTTAGGGAGCATTCTCTCCTTCTTGATGTTATGGAACAGTTTCAGTAGGATAGATTCCAGTTCTTCTTTGTAGGTCTGGTAGAATTCGACTGTAAATATGTCTGATTTGGGGCTGTTTTTGTCATTGTTGTTGTTGAGAGTTTTTTTATTACTGTTTCAATCTCACTACTCATTATTGGTCTGCTCAGGATTTCTATTTCTTCCTGATTCAAATGTGGGAGGTTGTGTGTTTCCAAAAATTTATCCATTTCCTCTAGATTTTCTATTAATAGTTTGTGTGCATAGAGGTTTTCATAGTAGTCACAGATGATCTTTTGTATTTCTGTCATCAGTTCTAATTTCTCCTTTTTCATTTCTGTTTGAACTTATTTGAGTTATTTCTCTTCCATTTTTGGTAAATCTGGCTAGTGTTCTATCAATTTTTTTACCTTTTCAAAGAAGCAACTTTTTGTTTCATTGATCCTTTCTATTTTTTTCTTTCAATTTCATTTAGTTCTGCTCTGAGCTATGTTATTTCTTTTCTGCTGCTAGATTTTGGTTTGGTTTTTTCTTCTTTTTCTAGTTCCTTCAGGCATGACATTAGGTTTTTAATTTGTGATCCTCCAGTCTTTTTGATGTGGGCATTTAAGGCTACATACTTCCCTCTTAGCACTGCTTTTTCTGTATCCCAGACATTTTGGAAGATTTTTTTCATCTTTGTGCAATTCAAGAGATCTTTTGATATCTGTCTTAATTTCATCATTGACCCCAGATCATTCAGCAGTAGGTTGTTCAATTTCCATGTATTTGTGTGTAGTTTTGAGAATTCCTCTTGGAATTGATCTCTACTTTCATTCCATTGTGATCTGAGAAGATATATGGTATGATTTCTATTTTTCTGAATTTGCCGAGACTTGTTATGTGGCTAACATAGGATCTATCTTGGAAAATGTCCCATGTACTAATGAGAAGAATGTATATTCAGCAGTTTTTGGTAGAATGTTCTGGAAATGTCTGTTAGGTACATTTGTTCTAGAGTGCTGTTTAAGTCCTGTATTTCTTTGTTAATTTTCTGCCTTGATGATCTGTCCAGTTCTGTCAGTGGAGTGTCGATGTCCCTGGCTATTATGGTGTTGCTGTTTATTTCTTTCCTTAGATCTAGTAGAATTCGTTTTATGAAACTGGGAGCTCGTGTGTTAGGTGCATATTTATTTAGAATTGTTATATCTTCTTGTTGTATTGCTCCCTTTATCATTATATAATGACCATTTTTGTCTTTTGTTTTACCATTGTTGATTTAATGTCTATTTTATCTGACATGAGAATAGCTACTCCTGTTCACTATTGGTTTCCATTTGCATGGAATATTTTTTTTCTTCACTTTACCTTGAGTCTATGAGAATCTTTGCAAGTTACATAGGTTTTAGAAACAGCATATATTTGGGTTGTGTTTTTTATCCATTCAGGCAATCTATATCTTTTAAGTGGAGTGTTAAGACTGTTTACATTCTATGTTAGTATTGATGTGTGTGACTACTCTGTTCATCATGTTGATTGTTAGCTAGTTGTTTGGTTTTCTCTGTTGTGTTACTATTTTATAAGAGCAGTGAGTTTTAACATTCAGATGTTTTTACACTGGTGGGTATTGATTATTCTGTTCTATGTATAGAGCACTTTTAATCATTTCCTGTACTGCAGGTCTAGTGGTTAAAAATTCCCTCAGTGTTTGCTTGTCTGGGAAAGACTATTTCTCCTTCATTTATGAAACTAAGTTTTGTAGGATACAAAATTCTTGGCTGGAAGTTATTCTGTTTAAGAAGACTAAAAATGGTACCCAATACCTTCTGGCTTATAATGTTTCTTCTGAGAAGTCTTCCACGAGTCTGATGGGTTTTCCTTTGTAAGTTGCTTGTTGCTTTCATCTTGTAGCTTTTAGGATTGTCTCCTGCACTTTGATTTTTGCCAGATTGATGACTATGTGCCTTGGTGATGTCCTATTTGCCATGATTCTTCCAGGTGTTCAATGACCTTCTTGTATCTGGATGTATAAATCTCTAGTGATACCAGGGAAGTTTTCCTCAAATAGGTTTTCCATGCTTTTTGATTTTTCTTCTCCTTCAGGGATACCTATGATTCTTATATTAATTTGCTTCATAGTCTCATATTTCTCAGAGAGACTTTTCATTTTTCGTGATCCTTTTTTCTACATTTTTGATTGACTGGGTTAATTCAAAATCCTTTTCATCAAGCTCTGAAATTCTTTCTTCTGCTTGGTCTACTCTGATGTTAAAACTTTCCACGGTATTTCAAAATTCCCTAAATGACTCTTTCATTTATATATGGTCTGTTATATCTTTTCTTATGTTATCTATCTCTTTAGTGAATTTTTCATTCAAGTCTCAAATTATTTTTTTTTGTTTCTTTGTGTTGGTTTTCAACTTTCTCACCAATTCCATTGATTTTAATCCCACTCATATTTTGAATTCAATATCTGACATTTCAAAAATTTCCTTTTGGTTGGAGACTGTTGCTGCAGAACTATTTTGATCCTTTGGGGGTATCAGAACAGCTTTTTTTCATGTTGCTTAAGTTTTTATGTTGGTTTCTTCTCATCTGAAACCTCTTCTCTCAGTTCAAGACAGATAGCTTTGTGGGACATGTTTTCTCCTCTTCTGAGAACTCTGTTGCTCAGTAAAGGAGGGAGAGGTCCCTGGATTGTGTGCTTAAGTCCTACTCTAGAAGACTGACCAGGCAGGAGAGGGGAGGGTGCACTGTGAGCCTTTAACACTGCTGCTCTCCTGTGTCTCCACATTCCTCTGTGATTGTCATGAGCAGTTGACATGCTGTGGTGTGAGCTACTGCCCCACCCAGATCCAGAGGCAGTGGTATTTGTCAGCCCATAGCAGTTTGAGTGCTGCCCCAGCCAGGTCCATTGGCAGTAGCATTTGTCAGCCTGTTGCAACTTGAGCGTTCCCCTGCCTAGGTCCTTCAGTGGCAGCAGGGATCAGTGCATGGTGGCCCAAGCATTTTCCCTGCCCAGGTCCCCCAGTGGTTGTGAGGGAATGCAGCACCAGCCCCTGGGACATGCAAACTCAGCCTCCCCATTTCCTCTCCTGCCTGGCAGGGAGCAATGGATCTGACTCCCAGGTAGGCACAGTGCTCTGGGGCTGGGATCTCAAGGTGGTGACAGTCACAGTGCTCAGAGTTCATAAGCCAACAGGACCCTGCTGTGTCTTCTCTCTGGAGCAATGATATTGCACAGTCTACAGTCAGCTCCCCGTGTCAGTCTGGTGGCCTGCTGTGGTGGAGAGGCCCTCCCACAACTTGGATTGCAATGTCTGCATGGCAAGTGTGGAGCCCTGGGATTCTCTTCTCTGTCCTTTCCCTACATGTGAGCATCTTCCCCATGTACCTCTGATCTTGCTGAGTGGGTCACCCCACTTCCGTGTTTTTCACTTTGGGAGCCTCCTGTTTCCTCTCTGTTAACTCCCAATGCTCTCTCTTAGACGACTGATCCAAAGATGAATATCGACTCACCACTTACAATCCTCTCCAGGAGAGTGGCTTGTACAGGCTGCTTGTAGCCTGCCATCTTCTATCAATCAATCCATTAACACAATTTTGTCAAATGGAATCCAACAATATATAGGAACAGAATATATATTCTGACTAATTTGCATCTATCCTAGGAATAAAAATGTGGTCTCACATTGGAAAATCAATTTAATTCACCACATTAATAGTCTAAAAATGTGTTAGTATAATGGTCTCATAAATGAAGAAAAAACTTTGACAAAAACCAACATCCATTCCTAATAAAAAGTCTCACAGCAAAATGTAATAAAAATAACTCCCTAACCTGATAAAGAGCATTTACCTACAACTAATATAATATTAAATGAAAGGTTGTGTGCTTTCCACACAATATTAGGAACAAAGCTCTTCACCGCTTCTATTCAAAATGAAATAAGCAATAAAGTAAGAAAATGAAATAAAATTATCCTTATAGAAAAGGAAGAAATAAAAATGTCTTCACTAGGAGATGATATGATTGTCTATATAGACAATCCCATGGAATCTACAAAAGGTTACTAGAACTAATGCGTAAGTTAAGAAGTTTGCAGGATGTAAGATCAATATACAATAATGGATTGTATCTCTATGTATGAGCAACGAATTCTATATACAAGTTAAATTAATGAACTAGCAATGTACTAGAAATTGAAATAAGGAAATAATACATTAAAAAATTGACATATTTTTAAGACCTGCACATTGCTATTGCACACTAAAGTGTAAAGTAACTACATTACTTAGTGTAATTAAAGAAGATGTAAATGAATGGAAAAATTTGCTGTATTCATGGGTCTGTAGACTAAATGTTATTAAGGTGTTAATTTTCTACAAATTGGTCTATATAGGGGGGAAAAATGGTGGTCCAATAAGAGTCTTCCCACCTTACCGCTCCCAGGGAAGGAGATGAAAAATGCCATCGGCTGCCTGTGCGCAGATAGGTCATTCTGAAAACAGCATTGTGAATTTACAGAGAAACATTGTGGGACACTCAGCCCAAGAAAACAGGTGACTGGGAGATTCACTCACAAAGATCGGAGAACGGAGGGAATACAATAGAGACCAGCGTGCAGGAAGGATGCGCTCACCAGGTTAGCACAGCGTGACCTGACTTAAAAGTGTTCACGCACCTTCCCCACAGAATTCCCATCCACTCAGTCAGGGATAAACCCAGAGTTGGGACCAAGCTGTTGCTCGAGACAGCAGGCACTGTGGAGAGGAAGCAATTGTGAGAGCCATATGAAACTCTCAGCTGCACTATACAGGGACTGCTCAAGGCCCGGTAGGGACCGGGCTGAGATATAGCTTCCTGAGACAGTATGCAGGAATCGGGCCACAGGAAGTCAGCGGGACCTGGGCATAGGAGTTGAACAGAGAGCAAGGGGATATGCCCTTAGGGGCTGCCGGCAATTGCCTCTGCAGGACACAGGCCGGTTGAGAAGAGCTGCGTTCATGGGCACGATCTGAGCCCTGCTGTACACCAGGCTGGCAGTCAGCAGCCATCTTTAAAATCTCCCGCCTGGAGCAGTTAGCTAGGTCTATAGCTTCACCAAACCCCTGGCCCGAGGGCTCTTCAGGCTGGGAGCAACAGGGTTCACACTTGGTGGCCAGGGACAGGTGCCTCCATGGGTTCCAGGCGGGATGAGATCCCAGAACTATAGTGGTAGGACCTTTGTGTATTGGAAACAGTTTGCAGCCTGTCCATCCGGTCCAGCTTCCCTGGCTCTGGCCTCCTTTGAGTCCACTACGTGATGGTCCTACTGCCCGCTCTTCAGGTCCCAACCCTCCTGTATCCCAGAGATCAGTCATTTTGATGGTTGCCGGTTATAGTGATTCATTTTGTATAAGTACCAGTTCTCATGGCAACTGAATGCCTCAAGAGCCACAAGCTGAACCAGAGCAGCTCGCCTTGACCCTGCCCACGTCATTAGGGAATTTCACTCAAACCAAGAGTACCTCCAGTGGCCACTATTCCACCCGGTGGGAACATCCCCCTGGCAGAGACTTCTGGGGATAGAGACGCCCACCTGCCTTGCCTTGGGGTCTAGTGGTGGAAAAGGAGTGCACAACTGCAGATCCCCCATCAGCCAGTGACACATGGAGATGCATGTCAGAGGGCAAGACACACAAACTGTGGGAAAACTGAGAGCCAACAAGTGGTCCAGAGGGGAAACAGCCCAAGAGTGTAAACAGGGAAGAAAAAACCTGCTAGAGACCTCAGCAATCACAACAGCTGGCACCTCCCACCAGAAGCACACCTCCAAGCCTGTAGAGAGAGCTCTGAAATCCATAGCAGCGGCCACCCCTAGTGGTCAGATAAGCAACTTCTGAGGTGTGTAGAATTGTCCCAATTCAGCTCTCGCACTGCAACCAAAAGCAATTGTGTTTCCTCCCACACCTCAGGAGGAGCAGGGTCAAAGTAACCCCTGGGAGCTACAAAGCCCCTCTCAATGCTTGGGGCTTTTGTATACCCCACCTGGGGACCAGAGCCTACCAAGGGCACAACAGAATACCTAGCTAACTGGCTACTTCACACAAACTATAATCAACTACAGCAGGAACAACCCCACAGCTAAAAATATTGCCTTCTGTCTCAAGGTATTAGGGAGCTGTGGATTCATACCCTCAAGTACAATCCACCAGCGTGGAGCTCAGGCTGGGAGAACAAACTCACTACACTCCACCAGGAAGAGGTGAAGACAACAGGTCAGAGGTAACCCAAGAGGTCCACCAAACTTGCTAAAATACACCCAACACAATACAGACCAGTACTCCTCTCCCGGCTCTGCCAAGGAACAAACCTTGGGGGCTTGGAGACTACACCTAACACCCACACCTCTCTACCAAGAGGCCAAATGAGAAAAAATCAGTGAAAGAACTCAGGAACCATGAAAAATCAGAGTGAAAAGCCACCCCCAAAAGAAATCACTCATTCCTCAGCAATGGATACCAACTCAAATGAAATGGGTAGAATGACAGAAGAGGAATTTCATTTATGGATTATAAGAAAGCTCAATGAAATTCAAGAGAAAATTGAATCCCAGCACAAAGAAACCACAAGAAAAATGCAAGAAATTAATGAAAAACTTTCTAAAGAAATAGAAGTATTACGGAAAAATCAAATAGAAATTCTAGAAATGAAAGAGGCATTCAAGGATCTACAAAACACATTGGAAAGCCTTAAGAATAGGCTGGATCACATAGAGGAAAGAATCTCAGAGCTGGAAGATAACACCTATGTGCTAAATAAATCAGTCAAAGAGAAAGAACACAAAAACAAGAGGCATGAACAAAGCATACAAGAAATGTGGGATTATGTAAACAGGCCAAACGTGAGGATTATAGGCATCCCTGAGGGACAGGAAGAAAATTCACAAGGGCTGTAAAATCTATGTGAAGGAATAATAGATGAAAATTTCCATGACCTAGCCAGAAATCTTGATATCCAAGTACAAGAAGCACACAGGACTCCTGGGAGATTCAACGTGAAAAGGCATTCACCACGCCACATAATTATTAGACTAACCAATGTAAACACAAAAGAGGAACTCCTCCAAGCAGTAAGGCAAAAAGAGCAGGTGACCTAGAAAGGGAAACCTATCAGATTAACTGCAGATTTCTCAGCTGAAACCTTACAGCCCAGAAGGGACTGGAGACCCATCCTCAGTCTTCTAAAACAAAATAATGGCCAACCCAGGATACTTCATCCTGCAAAACTAAGCTTCTTATATGAGGGAGAAATAAAGACTTTTCCAGACAAGCAATCACTGATAGACTTTGCAAAGTCCAGGCGGGCCCTGCAAGAAGTGCTTAGACCTGCATTGTACACTAATCATCACAACAAACACCCACCAGTGTAAAACTACACAAAAGCTAAAACTCCAGAAGCCAGACCTCACAATGACTCAAGAGGCAAAACAAAACAAGAGACTACCCAATAAAATAAACAGAAATCTACCCCAAATATCAATTCTTTCAATAAATATGAATGGCTTGAATTGCCCATTGAAGAGATATGAATGGGCATGAAGAGCCCATTGAAGAGCCCATTGAAGAGAGGCTGGCTGAATGGATTAAAAAATACAAGCCAAGTATCTGCTGTCTCCAGGAAACACACCTTACACACAAGGACTCATTTGCACTCAAGGTGAAATGATGGACTATAATTTTCCAGGCAAATGGAAACCAAAAGAAATCTGCAGTAACCATCCTTATTTCAGATGATATAAACTTTAAAGCAACAAAAGTAAAGAAAGACAAAGATGGTCACTATATAGTGGTAAAGGGAAAAATCTTACAAGATTTAACAATCCTAAATATTTAGGCACCCAACACAGGAGCGCCCAGATACATAAAGCAAATACTGCTTGATCTACACAACATAATAAATAGCAATGCCATAATAGCTGGGGACTGCCACACCCCCCTGACAGAACTGGACAGATCCTCCAAACAGAAAATAACCAAAGAAATAATGGACCTAAATAGGACTCTAGAATATTTGGGCCTAACAGACATTGACAGAACACTCCACCCAAATAACACTGAATATACGTTCTTCTCATCAGTTCATGGAACTTTCTCTAAAATTGATCACATCCTAGGCCACAAAACAGATATCAACAAATTTTAAAAAATAGAAATCATACCGTGTATCTTTTCAGACCACAGCGGAATAAAATTAGAAATCAATTCCAACAGAAACTCACATCTTCATCCAAAAACATGGAAATTAAACCATCTGTTGCTGAATGACTGTTGGGTCAAGGAGGAGATTCAGATGGAAATCAAAAGATTCTTCGAACTAAATGATAATGGGGACACAAGTTATCAAAATCTGTGGGATACAGCAAAAGCAGTCCTGAGAGGAAAACTTATCACCTTAAATGCTCACATCCAAAAGACAGAAAGGTCACAGATCAGTAAACTAATGAATCATCTCAAAGAAATAGAAAAGGAAGAGCAAAGCAATCCTAAAGCCAGCAGAAGAAAAGAAATAACCAAGATCAGAGCAGAATTAAATGAAATTGAGGACAAAAGAACAATATAGAAGATTAAAAAAATGAAAAGTTGGTTCCTTGAAAAGATAAAAAAAAATAGACAGGCCACTTGCCAGGCTGACCAGAAGCAAAACAGAAAGGACTCCAATAAGCTCAATTAGAAATGAAAAAGGAGAGGTCACAACTGATATCATGCGAATACAAAACATCATCTTCGAATACTACAAAAATCTCTGTGCCCAAAAACATGAAAACGTAGAGGAAATGAAAAAATTCTTAGAAACACACAACCTCCCTAGGCTCAACCAGGAAGAAATAGAATTCCTAAACAGACCAACATCAAGCACTGAAATCGAAGCAGTAATAAAAAGTCTTCCAACAAAAAAAAAGTCCTGGACCAGATGGGTTCATACCTGAATTCTACCAAACCTACAAAGAAGAACTGGTGTCTATTCTGCAGAAATTATTCAAAAACATTGAGAAGGATGGAATCCTCCCAAACTCATTCTATGAAGCCAATACCACCCTGATACCAAAGCCAGGAAAGGAGACAAGAAGAAGAGAAAACTACAGACCAGTATCCCTTTTTAATGTGGATGCAAAAATTCTCAGTAAAATCCTAGCAAAGTGAATTCAAATGTACATCAAAAAAATAATTCATCACGATCAGGTGGGCTTCATCCCCGAGATGCAGGGATGGTTCAACTTACACAAATCTATAAATGTAATTCACCATATAAATAAAAGCAAAAACAAAGATTATATAATCCTTTCAATAGATGCAGAAAAGGCTTTTGACAAAATCCAGCACCCTTTTATGATAAGAACTCATAACAATATAGGCATAGATGGCTCATACCTCAAAATTATTAAAGCCATATATTATAAACCCGCAGCCAATATCATACTGAATGCGGAAAAATTGAAAGCACTCCCCCTGAAAACTGGAACCAGAGAAGGTTGCCCACTATCTCCACTTCTATTCAACATAGTGCTGGAAGTCCTTGCCAGGACAATCAGACAAGAGAGAGGAATCAGGAGTGTCGAAATGGGGGCAGAAGAGATCAAACTTTCAGTCTTCGTGGACGATATGATATTATATCTAGAAAACCCCAAAGATTCACCCAAGAGACTACCGGAATTTATAAATGAATTCAGCAAAGTCTCAGGATACAAAATCAATGCACACAACTCAATAGCCTTCATATATGCCAATAAGAGTTCAGCCGAGAAACAAACCAAAGACGCAATACCTTTCACAATAGCACCCACCTAAAGAGAATTAAATATTTAGGAACGTATCTAATTAAGGAGGCGAAAGACCTATATAGAGAGAACTACGGAACACTGAGAAACGAAATTGCAGAGGATGTAAACAGATGGAAAACCCTACCATGGGCTTGGATCAGTAGAATCTACATTGTTAAAATGTGCATACTGCCTAAAGTGATTTACACAATCAAAGCAGTCCCTATTAAAATACCAACATAATTTTTGGAAGATCTAGAAAAAATAATTCTACACTTAATGTGGAGCCAGAGAAGACCCCCTTCTAGCCAAAGCAATCTTTTTTTAAAAAATTTTTAAATTTTTTTGTATTTCAGAATATTATGGAGGTACAACACTTTGGCTATATGTATTGCCCATGCACTGCCCATGTCAGAGCCACAATTGTGGACATCCCCCAAACTGTGCTCCCCGCATCCATTCAGTGAGAGTTTTCCCATCCCCTCCACCCCCCTCCCGCCTGCCCACCCCCTGATGAATATTATTGCCATGTGTGATGTAAGTGTTGATCAGTCAGTACCAATTTGATGGTGAGTACATGTACTTGTTTTTCCATTGTGATACTTTGCTTCGAAGAATGGGCTCTAGCTCCAACCAGGATAATACCAGATGTGTTAATTCACCATTGATTTTATTGCTGAGTAATACTCCATGGTATTCATATACCACATTTTATTAATCCACTCGTGTATTGATGGGCACCTGGGTTGTTTCTAAAGCAATCTTAAACAAAAAGAACAAATTGGGAGGCATCAATCTACCAGACTTCAAACTATACTACAAGGCTATAATAACCAAAACAGCATAATACTGGCTCAAGAAAGGAGACACAGACCAATGGAAAAGGACTGAGAACCCAGATATAAAACCATCCTCATACTGTCATCTGATCTTTGATAAAGGAGACAAATACAAACACTGGGGAAAAGAATCCCTATTCAATAAATGATGCTGGGAAAATTGGATAGCCACATACATAAGAATGAAACAGGACCCCATCTCTCACCATTTACAAAAATTAATCCAAGATGGATAAAAGACTTAAATGTAAGGCATGAAATCATAATGATTCTAGAATAAAATGTAGGAAAAACTCTTATAGATATCGGCCTAGGCAAAGAATTTATGACTAAGATCCCAAAGGCAATTACAGCAACAACAAAAATAAATAAATGAGACTTGATTAAATTTAAAAGCTTCTGTAGGTCAAAGGAAATAATAAACAGAGCAAATAGACAACCTACAGAATGGGAGAAAATATTTTCATGCTATACATCTGATAAAGGGCTGATAACCAGAATCTATACAGAACTTAGGAAAATTAACAAGAAAAAATCAAACAACCCCATTAAAAAGTGGGCAAAGGACATGAACAGAAACTTTTCAAAAGAAGACAAAATAATGGCCAGCAAACATATAAAAAATTGTTCAACCTCTCTAATCTTCAGGGAAATGCAAATCAAAACCACAATGAGATATCACTTAACTCCAGTGAGATTGGCTTATATCAAAAGGTCCCAAAGCAACAAATGTTGGTGGGGATGCGGACAGATAGGAACACTCATACACTGCTGGTGGGACTGCAAATTGGTACAACCTCTATGGAGAGTAGCATGGAGATACCTCAAAGAACTAAAAGTAGAACTACCATTTGATCCAGCAATCCCACTACTGGGTATTTACCCAAAGGAAAAAAAGACATTCTATAATGAAGACATCTGCACTGAATATTTATAGCAGCACAATTCACAATTGCAAAGATGTGGAAACAACCCAGGTGCCCATCAATACACGAGTGGATTAATAAAATGTGGTATTATGTATACAATGGAGTATTACTCAGCTATAAAAAACAATGGTGAATTAATACATCTGGTATTATCCTGGATGGAGCAAGAGCCCATTCTTCAAAGCAAAGTATCACAATGGAAAAACAAGTACATGTACTCACCATCAAATTGGTACTAACTGATTAATACTTATGTGCACACATGGAAATAATATTCATCAGGGGTCGGGCAGGTGGGAGGGGAGTGGAGGGGATGGGAAAACTCACACCTAATGGGTGCAGGGCGCACTGTTTGGGGGATGTTCACGATTGTAGCTCTGAGTTGGGCAGTGCATAGGCAATATATGTAACCAAAGTGTTTGTACCCCATAATATTCTGAAATTTAAAAAAAAAGAAATGAGCTTTAACTTAAAAAAAATGGCAACTAATTAAAAAAAAAAACTTACTCTAGGCCGGGATGGTGGCTCATGCCTGTAATCCAAGCACTCTGGGAGTCTGAGGCGGGAGGATCACTTAAGGTCAGGAGTTTGAGAGCAGCCTGAGCAAGAGTGAGAACCCATCTCTACAAAAAATTAAAAAATAAGCTGGGCGTGTTGGCGTGCACTTTTAGTCCTAGCTACTTGGGAGGCTGAGGCAGAAGGATCACTTGAGACCAGGAGTTTGAGGTTATAGTAAGCTATGATGACACCACTGCACTCTAGCCTGGGCAACAGAGCAAGACTCTGTCTCAAAAACAAATGACTTACTCTAAAGCTATAGTCATTTATCAAGGTGAAAGATACACACATAGATCTGTGGAACAGAATACAGAGTCCAGAAATAGATTTAAATAAATATTTTCAATTGATTTTTGACAATGTGCAAAGACCAATCAATGAAGAAAGGATAGTTGGTACAATAAGTGGTGCTGGAAAAATTGGACATCCAAATACAAAAAAAAAAAAAAGAACTTTAACCCATACCTAGCACTGTATACACAAAATACTAAACATTATTTATAGATCTAAATGTACAATCTAAAACTATTAACTTGTAGAGGAAATCACAGAAAAACATCTTTGTGACCTTGGGTTAGGCAATGATTTCTTTGCTACACCAAAAGCGGAAAAATATTAATAAACTGGAATTCATCAAAATTAAGAACTTTCAAAGATACCTTTAAATAAATAAAAAGTCAAGCCACAGATTGGGATAAAATATTTGCAAATCCCATATCCACCAATGGTCTTGTATCCAAAAAGTACAAGGAAAATTTAAATTCTCCATTATAGTCCAAAACTCTTCGATTCTGCAGCAGCCCACAGCGGGTCAAGGTAAAGGGGTAGAAAAAAATGTTCAATGCAAATGAAAACCAAAAGTGAGTAGGAGTAGCTATGCTCAGATAAAATAGACTTTAAATCAACAATGGTAACAAAAGACAAAGATGTTCATTATATAATGATAAAGGGATTGATTCAACAAGATATAACATTCCTAAGTATATATGTACCTAACACAGGAGCTCCCAGATTCATAAAACAAACACTACTAGACTTAAGGAAAGAAGTAAACAGCAACATCATAATAGTCAGGGACTTCAACACTCCACTGATGGCACTGGACAGATCATCAAGGCAGAGAATCAACAAAGAAACCTAGGACTTAAACAGGACTCTAGAACAAATGGACCTAACAGATATTTATAAAATATTCTAACCAAAAATTGCAGAATATATATTCTTCTCATCAGCACATGTAACATTTTCCAAGATAGATCATGTGTTAGGCCACAAAACAAGTCTCAGCAACTTTTTAAAAATCGAAATCACACCATGTACCTTCTCAGACCACAGTGGAATAAAACTAGAAATCAATTCAAAGAGGAACTCTCAAAACTACATAAACACATGAAAATGAAACAACCTGCTGCCAAATGATCCTTGGGGCAATGATGAAATCAAGATGAAAATCAAAAAATTTTTTGAATTGAATGACAAAAATGACACATGCTACCAAAATCACTGGGATATTGAAAAAATTCTAAGAGGGAAATTCATAGCACTAAATGCCTACATAAAAAAAGACAGAAACATCACGAATAAACAACCTAATGTCACACAAATAACCCCATCAAAAAGTGGCAAAAGACATGAACAGACATTTTTCAAAAGGCCAAGAAACATATGAAAAAATGCTGAACATCACTAATCATCAGGGAAATGTAAATTAAAACCACCTTACCCTTGTCAGAATAGTCATTATTAATAAGTCAAATATCAATAGATGTTGGTGTGGAACCAGTAAAAAGGGAATGCTTATACACTGTTGGTGGGAAAGTAAATTAGTACCACTTCTATGGAAAACAGTATGGAGATTCCTCAAAGATCTAAAAGTAGACTTACCATTCGATCCAGCAATACTGCTACTGGGTATGTACCCAAAGGAAAAGAAATCATTTTACAAAAAAGACACCTGCACCCAAACGTTTATAGCAGCACAATTCACAATTGCAAAGATACGGAATCAACCCAAGTGCCCATCAACTGATGAGTGGATAAAGAAAATGTGAGATATATATATATATATATATATATATATATATATATACACACATACATACCATGGGGTACTACTCAGCCATAAAAAGGAATGAAATAATGTCTTTTGCAACAACTTGGATGGAAATGGAGATCATTATCCTAAGTGAAGTATCTCAGGAATGGGGAAACAAACACCACATGTTCTCATTTGTAAGTGGGAGCTAAACGATGGGTATATATGGTCATAAAGTGATGCAATGGACATTGAAAACTAAGAATGTGTGAGGGTGGGAGGTCTGCAAGAGTAATAAGTTACCTCTTGGGTACAATGTATTCTATTCTGGTGATGGGTACACTAAAACCTCTGAGTTTAGCATTATACAATTCATCCATGTAACAAAAAGCACGTGTACCCCCTAAATCTATTGAAATAAATAATAAATAACAAAAAAAATAAATTCACCATTAAGATATCAGACAACCCAATCAAAAAATGGGCAAAAGATTTGAATAGACACATCACCAAAGAAGATAAATGAATGGCAAATAAACATGTACAAAGATCCTCAGCATCATCTTTCATTAGGGAAATGAAATTTAAAACTATCAAATACCACTACACATGTATTCTAATGTCTAAAAAAAACCCTGATAATTGTACATAAACACTGTACTCCAGTTAATTTATCACAGGATATAGGCTAGCAATTCTGAAGCTATGTCATATATACCCAGGTGTCTCAATGTCAAAGAAAGAAGAAATTACAAATAAGCAAGGGTAAAAAGGGTAAAAGGCTAGAATGGACTCTGTAGTATCAGAGTGAGAGATATCAATATGGAGAGAGAGAAAGAGGAAGGGGGGAGAGAGAGACAGAGAGAGAGGTGTATACATGGATTAGTACACATACATATATTACTTAGCTTTTTCCACTGAGAGAACACAGAAGCAGGGATGCCATGGCAATAATGTGCACACCCTATGTCCAGATCTTGATTTCTAAATACCATTATCCAATAAAATGAACCAGAGCTTATGTTTGCAATGGCTGATTCTGGAAGAGAAAAAAGAAATGATGACTAATTGCAATGTAGTGTCCCAAATTGGACACTTGAATAGTAAAAGAACATTAGTAGAAAAAACTGGCAAAATCTGAATAAAGTCTGTCATTTAGTTAATAGTAATGTGCCAATGTTAATTGCTTAGTTTTGACATATGTGCCATAGTTATGTAAGATGTTAATGTTAGAGTTATCTAGGTTTAGGGTACACAAAACTCTGTACTTTCTTTTAAAAAAATCTTAAACTGTTCTAAAATGAAACATTTATTTTAAAAACTAATTCAATATATTGAAGACATTTTCCTTGCAATTACAATTATTTCTTAAGATATCACACTCAGATGTCATAAGAAATCATTCAAAGCTGACCTTGTCTCTCTTGACCACTGCTATACCCCCAGCATCTTTACAGTGCTTGACACACAATAGGTACACAATAAATATTTTTGAAGGACTTAAATAAATGTTTTTCACACATTCAGTTAAAACACATATTCAGATGTTACACTTACTTTTTATTTTGTTACACTCATTTGGAACCCACTCACTAATTCAGATGTCAAACACACACTCAGGTATTTACCATTACTTTTCAGATATGGCACACAATCCTTCACATATCACACATAGTATCTTAGCTGTCATAGGTATACAGTTGTTACGTACACTCTTTTGAATATTACTCATGTATTCAGATGACACACACCCTAATTCAGGTGTTTAACACCAAGTTCAGATGATTGGCTTGCTTATATGGGTGCCACATACATCCATTCAATATTTACAAACTAACTGAGATATTAGAAAAATATTCAGATGTTACATACACAGATGTCACCCTCAACTATCACACATTCATCATGATATCACATACACTCAACAAAATGCAATACACACACTCTCAGATGCCAAATAGTCATTGAGAAGTTATAATGCTTTTAGTCATTTCACTCATTCAGTTGTGAACCCCTCATAGAATAGTCTTATACATTCATGCAGAGGACACAAACAATTATTTAGTTTTAATCTACACATTCAAATATAACTCACACAGTTAAAAGGTCACATTCAGATGACACATATGCATATGACTTGAAGTGTTGCTTATACTCAGTGAAATGGAATATACCTATTCTAAGGTTAAACCCTTCATTAGATGTCATAACTACTTATCAGATTAAAATACATTAATAAGATGCAAACCACATATTCAGATATTCCACATTTTAAGATGTAATTCATATTCACTCTATATTTCACACAAATTTAATTGGATGTAAAATGCCTACAATGAGATATTCAAAATATTCCTTTATATATCTCACACTTCTTCATGTGACATGCACATTCATTCTGATGTCACCCTCACAATCAGGTCAAGTATTTTACTTGCATGTCCTCAAATCATTGCTGGATTCCCAACAGTCACATGACTTTCGACTCTCAGGTTTCCTGTCCATGGACTACTACATGTGGGCAAATTTTCATCTGAACAAGTAAGTACTCTTAAATAGAATGGGGAACTTGTATAAAAAAGAGCAGACGAAAGAAAAGGATAGTCTATCATTAGTCTCTCTCTCTCTCTCTCTCTCTCTCCCCCCCACCCCCCTTTCTTACACACACACACACACACACACCTGACCAGGTTCCAGGTATCCTGAATAATATGCAACACTTCATTGATTTCCCCCAAAGGGACAAGACCAGTCTTCCTAAGGCCTTTAACACACCTGTTGTTTGCGTTTCTATGCACGTTTCTCCCCAAGCTTTATTGAGGTATAATTGACAAATAAAAATTGTACTTATTTAAGGTGTACAACATGATGAGTTTGATATATGCATACATTGTGAAATAGTTTACACAGTCACATTAATTAACACATCCATCACCTCACATAGTTACCACTCTTTGTGTGTGGTGAGAGCATTTAAGATCTACTCTCTTAGCAAATTTCAACTATACAATATAGTATTATTAACTATAGTTACCGTGCTATACATCAGATTCTCAGGACTTATTCATCTTATAAGAAAAAGATTATACCCTTTGCCAGCATCTCCCAATTTCCCCTACCCATCAGTTCCCAATAACCACCATTCTACTCTCAGCTTCCATGAATTCAACTTTCTTAGAGAAATAAGGGAGATCATACATATTTCTTTCTGTGTCTGGGTTATTTTGCTTAGCATAATGTCCTCCAGGTTAATACATGTTATCACAAATTACAGGATTTCCTTCTTTTATAGATGAATAATATTCCTCTGTGTGTGTGAGTGTGTGTGTGTGTCCCACATTTTCTTTATCTATTCAACTGTGAATGGACACTTAGGTTATTTCCATGTCTTGGCTATCATGAATAATGTTGCAATGAACGTAGGAGTGCATGTATCTCTAAAACATACTGATTTCATTTCCTCTGGATATATACGCAGAGTGGAATTGCTGGGTCATATGGTAGTTCTATATGTGGTAAAATAGACAAATTTCCTATACAGAAGAATTCCAAATAATTTATGTAGAAACGCCACACTCAAGGAGGTGAAACATCATCTCCACTCCTAAAATGTGGGTTGCTCATAGTGACTTAATTCCAAAGAGTAAAGTATGGAAAGGTAAAAAAAAAAGTAACTTTTCAGTGTTCAAACCTGACAAACGCTTCTTCAGCCAAGTGATCAAAGTTAAACTCAATAGTGATAAATCATATTGATAGTATGTACCCTTAATATGATGTGATGAGAATGGCATTTTACCTCTCTGGGCTTCCTCCCAAAAACCCATAACCCTAGTCCAATCATGAAAAAAATTCAAACAAATCCCAAATGAGGGACATTCTACAAAATACCTGACTAGTATACCTCAAAACTGTTAAGGTCATCAAAAACAAGGAAAATCAGAGAAACTTTCATAGCCAGGAGAACTTAAGGAAACATGATGACTAAATGTAATGTGGTATCCTGGATGGAACTCTAGAACAGAAAAGATACATTAAGCAAAACCAAGAAAATCTAAGTATGGGCTTTGGTTAATAAGTGTTAATATTGGTTCATTAATTGTGACAAATTTACCGTACTAATGTAAGATGTTAATAATAGAAAAAATTCTCTATACTATCTGTACTATCTTCAAAATTTTTCTGTAAATCTAAAACTATTCTAAAATAAAAAGGTTATTTTAAAAAAGAATAACATCAGGAAGAAATGGCTTGTGATCATTACAGTGAGTTTAAACAAGAAGATAAAATTATAGTAATTACGGAAATCATAAAAATGGAGAACAAAGTTAATATAAAATTAGTTCAATTGGATCCCCAAAAGTATAGACTGCTACAAATGGAATATAATACAATTTAAACAGTATAATGTAGGAAATTTCCCTTGGAATAAAAGACACGATGAAGCTGTGGCTCAAAAAAGCACATCACATATTGGAAAAATGTGTACAGAAATAATGACAAAGATAAATCCAATTTAAGTTATTTAAATTGAAGGATAAAAACATAGTTATTCAGATATTCAGGCAGAAAATGTAAATCACATACATGGAAGAAACGTCAGTTTGAGCTCAGATTTTCACACCAGCACTTCATGCCAGAAGGCAATGGAGCAATATCCACAAACTGTTGGCAGGTTTTTTCTTTAATCCACTCATCCATTGATGGACATTTAGGTTGTTTCTACATCTTGGCTATTGTGAATAATGCTGCAATAAACATTGGAGTGCAGATACCACTTTGAGATCCTGATTTCAATTCTTTTGAATAAGTACCCAGAAGTGGGATTGCTAGATCATATGACAGTTCTATTTTTAATTTTTTGGAGGAATCTCCGTACTCTTTTCCATAGCAGCTTCACTATTTTCCATTCCCACCAACAGGATACAAGGGATCCAATTTACGTCACACCCTTGCTAACACTTGTCTTTTCCTTTTCTGACAATAGCCATCATAAGTACATTATGTTACGTGAAATAAGCCAGTCACAGAAGGACAAATACTGCATGATTCCACCAATATGAGGAATCTAAAATAGTCAAACTCATAGAATCAGAGAGCAAAATGGGGGTTACCCAGGGCTGGGGTGGTGGAGAAATGGGGAGATGATGGTCAAAGGATACAAAGTTTCAGTTATGCAAGATGAATACATTCTGGAGATCTAACGCATAGCAACGTGACTATAGTTAACAAGACTGTATTATATACTTAAAATTTGCTAAAAGGATAGATCTAAATTCCTCAACACAAAAAAGAAGGAAAAAACCAAATTGCTAATTTATGTGAGGTGATGGATATATTAACTTGATTGTGGCGATTATTTCATAATATATATCAAAACATCAAGATGTACACCTTAAATTTATATAATTTTATTTGTCAATTATACCCCAATAAAACTGAAAAAATTCACTTTTAAAAATTTACATTAGTTTTTCTCAATGGATCCACATTTTAACAGTTCCCAGAATTGGTGCATTTTGTACTTTAGCAATAAAATCAATTTTTACACGTGGCCTACTTTTTCTATGATCAGACCAGTTTCTACCCATGGTTCCCGGTCACTGGGTGTGGGGGCAGCTTTCTCTTCCCAATGCTAATCATTTCAGGGAAAACCCTCTTCTCCCAAACCCTTTCCTCACTCCTGCCCTGGAGAGGGAAGACTGATGTGATGGGTCAGATTCAGGAGCACTATGAGCAGTACTACCATGCATTGCTAGGTGACAATCATGCATGTAGGACATGTCCACACTCTTCTCTCTCTTACACTACCAAAGTGGTAAGCTGAGCCAGTACCTACCTGTGAAGGCTGGGCTCTGCCACATTACTTCCTATTCCTTTCTTCTCACTGGATATTTTGGGCTTTGTCATCCTTGCACACTAGGGGTCAGCTGGTGGTAAGATGTAGAATTAGAGCGTGGAAGAAATCCTGCTTCCTACTTGAGGCTAAACCTGTTCTTTAACTCAGCTTGACCAGAATACTCTACACATTAAGGGCTCATGGGAACCAGTCCAGTAGGTGATATTATGGGTCTTTGTGTGTGTGTCTCCTTTAGAGAAAGCCTGTGACAGGGCAAAGAAGCAATGTAAGGACATAAGGCATTCTTGTGTCCTCTAAATAAATACTAGCCCCATACTGTCAGATTCTCACCAGCGATCCCACATATTCAGATGTCTCCCAGTGACACTGAAATGTCACATGTACCCATTCAGATAACCATGCCCTCAGGTGTTGCCATGCCCTCATCCAGACATCAGCACTTGGTGTTTTAAGCCATAGTTGGTGGATTCTACGCATGAAAAGATAAGGTAAATGCCTGTTGACAGGAGGACAGTCAAGGCCTCCTGAATCCCAGTGGTTCCCCCACACCTGTCCTTTGCCTCAGGGGCTCATACACCAACCTCAGGTACCAGGAAGCCAGTGTTCTGGTTCTTAAACTGGTCTCACAGAAAGCAGGTTGTCCTCACTTTGGCCTCATTTTATCTTGCATAACTTTGAACTCGACATTTAGATGGTCCAAATTGCAAGTACATCCCATGGCTGATTCACTGGCTTCTGCTCTTTCTCAGTTAGAATTGGCCACTTCAGGTCCTGTTCAGTAAGTGCCCCACCATATCTCATTATTGTCTTGTGCAAAGTGTTATTTTATGTACAGTTGACCCTTGAACAACATGAGTTTGAACTGCATGGGTCTACTTTTATGCAGATTTAAAAAAATAAATATCTTGGAAAAATTTTTGGAAATTTGTGACAATTCAAAAAAACCCACAGATGAACTATGTAGCATAGAAATATCAAAAAAAATTAAGAAAATATTAGGTGCGACATGAATGCATAAAATATATGTAGATACTAGTCTATTTTATCATTCACTACCACAAAACATACAAATCTATGATAAAAAGAAAATTTATAAAAACACACAAACACAGACTGTACATGGCACCATTTGCAGTTGAGAAAAATGTAAACAAATACAAAGATAAGTAGTAAATCATAACCGCATAAAATTAATTATAATCCATACTATACTACTGTGATAATTTCGTAGCCACCTCATGATGCTGTTGCAATGAACTCAAGTGTTGCAAGTATCCGCTTAAAACGTTGTGTGATGACACTAATCGTCTCCACTTGGGCAGGCTGTCTCTCCACTAAATTATGTATTTGCGGTTCTCACATATTTTTCATCGTGTTTAGTGCAGTACCATGAACCTTGAATAACACCATGGGACCTATATGAAGTGCCACTAGTGATGCTGGAAGTGCTCCCAAGAAGCAGGGAAAAGTCATGACATTACAAGGAAAAGTTGAATTGCTTGATATGTACCATAGATTGAGATCTGCAGCTGCGGTTGCCCACCATTTCAAGATAATGAATCCAACATAAGGACCACCGTAGAAAAAGAAAAGGAAATTTTGTGAAGACATCACTGCACCTATGTCAGCCAGTGTAAAAACCTTGCATTTTTTGTGAAATACCTTTTTATCTTGTATTGAAATTGCAGCTTTTATGTGGATGCAGCATTGCTATAAGAAAGGCATACCCATAACTCTATTAAGATTCGAGAAAAGGCAAAGTCATTATATGACAAAGCAAAAGATAGGTGAAGGATCTGCAGTTGGAGAATTTAATGCTAGCAAAGGATAGTTTGATAATTTTAGAAAGAGGTTTGGCTTTAAAAATGTCAAAATAACAGAAGCAGCTTCTGCCAACCAAGAGGCAGCAAATGAGTTCCCAGACACCAATAAGAAAATCATTGAGAACAAAGGGTATCTGCCTGAACAGGTTTTTAATGCAAACATAAGTGCCCTATTCTGGAAAAAAAAAAAGCCATGAAGGACATTTATCAGGGAAGAAGAGAAGTGAGCACTGGGGTTTAAGTCAG
The DNA here is from genome assembly GCA_023783475.1 of Daubentonia madagascariensis. NCBI lineage: Eukaryota > Metazoa > Chordata > Mammalia > Primates > Daubentoniidae > Daubentonia > Daubentonia madagascariensis. Next base: position 44,533 of record JAKFHU010000518.1, read on the forward strand.
GAAAGGATAGGCTAACTCTATTGTGCAAATGCAGTTGGGTTTATGATCAGAACTGCCCTTATCTATAAAGCTGATAACCCCAGAGGCTTGAAGGGAAAAGATAAACACCAGCTGCCAGTCTTTTGGTTGTATAACACTAAGAAAGTCATAATTTCCTATGTTTCCTTCTAGAAATTTTAGAGTTTTAACTCTTGCATTTAGGTATAGGAATCCTTTCAAGTTTATTTTTGTTTATGATGTGAACTGAAGATAGAGGTTCTATTTTTGCATATGGCTATCCAGTTGTTCTCTCACCATATTTTGAAAAGATTATTCTCTCCCCCATTGAATTCCCCTGGCACATTTTTTGAAAAGTAATCAACCATATATTTGTATGTGTCTATATCTGGAATCTCTATGATGCTTAATTGTTTTATTGTCTACCTAATGCCAACAGTAGACTCTCTTGGTTATCGTAGCTTTATAATAAGCTTTGAAATCTGGTAGTGTAAGTCTTCCAAATTAGTTCTTCTTTTCCAAAGTTGTTTTGGCTATTTTAGGTCCTTTTCATCTTAGAACGAGTTTTTCTATTCCTACGCACATTCTCCTGGGATTATTATTTAGATTGTGCTGAGTCTATTCATGAACATGGGGAGAATTAAATCTTTAATGATATTTAGTGTTTAATTTCATGAACATCATCTATCTCTCCATTTATTTAGGTCTTCTTTAGTTGTCCTCACCAATGTTTTATAATTTTCAAGATAAAGGTCTGCACATCTTTTGTTAGATCTATCCCTAAATAATTCATATTTTTGATGGTATTTTTTGCTACTGTAAATGGCATTTTAATTTCATGTTCTTGATTATTGATTGCTGTTGTGTAAAATTTCATTGATTGGCATAAAGTTAATAATATTCACTCACAAATTTTTAATATTAGTAAGATCATTTAATGACAGTAATTCTTTTATTCCTGATATTGGTAATTCATGTCTTCTCTCTTTTTCTGTTCTAGTCATTCTGGATATAGGCTTATCAGTTGTATTGATATTCTCAAAGGTCAGTATTGGTCTCTTTTATTTCCTCTATTGATTTTTGTTGTCTTCTTCAGTGACTTCTGCACTTATTATTTGCCTTATTATTTCCTTTCTTCTATTTTAGTCAATTTTCTCTGCATTCTTGTTTCCTAATATTGAAGCTTAGGCCATTGATTTGAATTATTTTTTTTCTTTGAGACGGGGTCTTGCTCTGTTGCCCAGGCTAAAGTGCAGTGGTATCATCATAGCTCACTGCAACCTCAAACTCCTGGGCTCAAGGGATCCTCCTGCCTCTGCCTCCGAGTAGCTGGGACTACAGGCACACACCACACCCAGATAATTTTTTCTATTTTTAGTAGAGACGGGGTCTCACTCTTGCTCAGGCTGTTCTTGAACTCCTGACCCCAAGCAATCCTCCTGCCTTGGCCTCCCAGAGTACTAGGATTACAGGCATGAGCCACTATGCTCGGCCCTGAATTCTTCTTTTTAAATACAGGTATTTTAGTTCTGTAAATTACATTCTAAGGACTGCTTTAGATGCATCTCACAAATTTTAATAAGTTGTATTTTACTTTTTATTCAGTTAAACTTACTTTTAAAATTTCTGTCTGATTTTTCTTTTACCCATATGTTACTAAAGAGTGTGTTACATAGTTTCCAAATATTTCAGAGATTTTACAGAAAAATTTCTATCTACTTGTAATTTAATCCCATTGTTGTCTAGGAAAAATTTTTTTATAGTTCACAGAATAGGCTGTTTTTATTTGTTTTTGATATAAAATCCAAAAAAATTTGGGGGGCAAAAATGCCAACTGAAATAATCCATAGTTCTGTAGTGGAGAGAAGTAAGAATTTTCTACTTCTCTTTTTTCTCTCAGGCATGGTCTGTAAGACTGGATCCTTAGAAGCAGCACTGAAGGCATTGTAAAGAGTTTCCAGAACCTCCTCTTCCTCCTTAAGCTTTCCCCAGTGGAGAATAAAGTTTTAAGAGAGTCTAAGAATACGAGAGACTTCCAAGGAATAGTAGTTTGGGTTGTGACCAAAAAGGGACATTTTCTTGCCTCATGTACTATTTCAGAAGTTCGAGACGACAAAAAGCCTTCTTACTTTTGCTAGCTTGGGCATGCTCCCACACCCACAAGATGCTGGGGCCACATCATTGCCGCACTCACTTTCCTCAGAAGAAATACCCGACACTTAGGTGAGGAGACAGGACCAGATGACCTCCGAGGTAACTTCCAATGCCAAGATTCTAGGATTCCATGGTTTCTGCTCAAAAGAGATTATGATTCTAAGAGCCAATTGTTCTATATTCAAAGATGCTCTGCTTTTATTATTCTGAAAGCCTGTTTTATAAATTGGGTGGCATAATGAGCCCTGAGGGCAGTAGCCATGGGCAGGCTGGAGGCAGAGGGTTCCTGCTCTGTGGTTGCACTGGTCTCTGCCTTATCCCTCCCAGTGCCTAGAACACTGATGTCAAGGCCTCTGACTGGCACTTCTCCAGATGGTTTTCTATTGTGGAAGTTTTTTTTTATAATTTCAGAATATTGTGGAGGTACAAACACTTTGGTTACATATATTGCCTATGCACTGCCCAAGTCAGTGTTACAATAGTGCCCATTCCCCAGAAAATGTGCCACACACCCAATGATGCGAGTTTACCCATCCCCTCCACATGCCTCCCACCGGCCCGACCCCTGTGGAATATTACTTCCATGTGTGCACACAAGTATTAATCAGTTAGTACCAATTTGATGGTGAGTACTAGTGGTGCTTGTTGTTCCACTCTTGTGATACTTCACTTTGAAGAATGGGCTCTAGCTCCATCCAGGATAATACCAGGGGAATTAATTCACCATTGTTTTTTATGGCTGAGTAGTACTCCATGATATATATATACCACATTTTATTAATCCACTCATGTATTGATGGGCACTGGGTTGATGCCACATCTTTGCAATTGTGAATTGTGCTGCTATAAACATTCGAGTGAGGATGTCTTTATTATAGAATATGTTTTTTTCCTTAGGGTAAATACCCAGTAGTGGGATTGCTGGATCAAATGGTAGTTCTACTTTTAGTTCTTTGAAGTATCTTCATGTTACTTTCCATAGAGGTTGTACTAATTTGCAGTCCCACCAGCAGTGTATGAGTCTTCTTATCTCTTCGCATCCACGCCAACATTTGTTGTTTTCTGACTTTCTGATATAAGTCAATCTCACTGGAGTTAAGTGATATCTCATTGCGGTTTTGATTTCCATTTCCCTGATGACTAGAGAAGTTGAGCAATTTTTATATGTTTTTTGGCCATTATTCTGTCTTCTTTTGAAAAGTTTCTGTTCATGTCCTTTGCCCACTTTTTAATGGGGTTGTTTGATTTTTTTCTTGTTGATTTTCCTAAGTTCTGTATAGATTCTGGTTAACAGACCTTTATCAGATGTGTAGCATGCAAATATTTTCTCCCATTCTGCAGGTTGTCTGTTCATTCTAGTGATAGTTTCCTTGGCTGTGCAGAAGCTTTTTAATTTGATCAGGTACCAATTATTTAGTTTTGTTGCTGCTGTGATTGCTTTGGGGGGCTTCTTCATAAATTCTCTGCCTAGGCCAATGTCCATAAGAGATTTTCCAACGTTTTCTTCTAGAATTCTTATGGTTTCATGTCTTAGGTTTCAACTCTGTTATCCACTGAGAGTTGATTTTTGTGAGAGGTGAGAGGTGTGGATCTAGTCTCAGTCTTCTAGATGTGGCTATCCAATTTTCCCAGCACCATTTATTGAATAGGAATTTTTTTTCCCCAGTGTATGTTTTTGTCTACTTTGTCAACGATCAGATGACAGTATGAGGATGGTTTTATATCTGGGTTCTGAGTCCTGCTCCATTGTTCTATGTCTCTGTTCTTGTGCCAGTACCATGCTGTTCTGGTTGCTACACCCTGTACTATAGTTTGAAGTCTGGTAGATTGACGCCTCCCAATTTGTTCTTTTTGCTTAAGATTGCATTGGCTAGACGGGGTCTTCTCTAGTCCATATGAAACGTAGAATTATTTTTTATACATCTGCAAAAAATGATGTTGGTATTTTGATAGGGACTGCATTGATTCTGTAAATCACTTTAGGTAGTATAGACATTTTAACAATGTTGATTCTACCAATCCAAGAGCATAGTAGGGTTTTCCATCTGTTTACATCCTCTGCAATTTCTTTTCTCAGTGTTTCATAGTTCTCCCTGTATAGGTCTCTCACCTCCTTATTTCAATATGCTCCTAAATATTTAATTTTATTTGATGTTATTGTATTGTAAATCAAAGTTATAGCATCTTTGATTTGGTTTTCGGCTTGACTGTTATTGGTGTATATGAAGGCTATTGAGTTGTGTGCTTTGATTTTGTATTCTGAGACTTTGCTGAATTCATTTATCAATTCCATGAGTCTCTTGGCTGAATCTTTGGGGTTTTCTAGATATAATACCATATCATCAGCAAAGAGTGAAAGTTTTATCTCTTCTGTCCCCATTTGGATACCCTGATTCTCTCTCTTGTCTGATTGCTCTGGCAAGGACTTCCATCACTATGCGGAAGAGAAGTGGAGATAGTGGGCAACCTTGTCTGGTTCCATTTCTAAGCAGGAATGCTTTCAGTTTTTCCCATTCAGTATGATATTGGCTGTGGGTTTATCATATATAGCTTTAATAATTTTGAGGTATGAGCCATCTATGCCTATATTGTTAAGAGTTCTTATCATAAAAGTGTGCTGAATTTTGTCAAAAGCCTTTGTTGCATATATTGAGAGGATAATATAGCCTTTGTTCTTGCTTTTATTTATATGGTGAATTACGCTTATAGATTTGTGTATGTTGAAAGATCCCTACATATAGGGGATGAAGCCCACCTGATTGTGCTGAATTATTTTTTTGATGTGCATTTGAATTCGGTTTGTTAGGATTTTGTTGAGAATTTTTGCATCTGTATTCATAAGGGATATTGGTCTGTAGTTTTCTTTTTTTGTTGTGTCCTTTCCTGGCTTTGGTATCAAGGTGATATTGGCTTCGTAGGATGAGTTTGGGAGGATTCCATCCTTCTCGATGTTGCAGAATAATTTCTGCAGTATAGGTACCAGTTCTTCTTTGTAGGTTTGGTAGAATTCAGGCGTGAATCTGTCCGGTCCGGGACTTTTTTTTGTTGGATGATTTTTTATTGCTGCTTCAATTTCGGTGCTTGATATTGGTCTGTTTAGGAATTCTATTTCTTCCAGATTGAACCTAGGGAGGTTGTGTGTTTGTAAGAATTTGTCCATTTCCTCCACATCTTCATGTTTTTGGGCATTGAGATTTTTATAGTATTCAAAGATGATGTTTTTTATTTCTGTGATATCAGTTGTTACCCCTCCTTTTTGCATTTCTAATTGAGCTTATTAGAGTCCTTTCCTTTCTGCTTCTGGTCAATCTAGCAAGAGGCCTGTCTATGTTGTTTATCTTTTCAAAGACCCAACTTTTTGTTTTATTAATCTTCTGTATAATTCTTTTGTTCTCGATCTCATTTAGTTCTGCCCTGATCTTGGTTATTTCTTTTCTTCTGCTGGGTTTATGGTTGGATTGCTCTTCCTTTTCCAGTTCCTTGAGACAGTTCATTAGTTTGTTGATTTGTGATCTTTCTGTCTTTTGGATGTGGGCATTTAAGGTGATGAGTTTTCCTTTCAGGAATGCTTTTGCTATATCTCACAGATTTTGATAACTTGTGTCCCCATTATCATTTAGTTCAAAGAATTTTTGATTTCCATCTGAATCTCTTCATTGACCCAATTGTCATTCAGCAAAAGATTCTTTAAATTCCGTGTATGTGTGTAGAGTTGAGTGTTTCTGTTGGAATTGATTTCTAATTTTATTCCATTGTGGTCTGAGAAGATACATGGTATAATTTCTATTTTTTTAAAATTTTTTGAGATCTGTCTTGTGGCCTATGATACGATGAATTTTAGAGAAAGTTCCATGAGCTGATGAGAAGAACATATATTCAGTGTTATTTGGGTGGAGTGTTCTGTAGATGTCTGTTAGGCCCAAATGTTCTAGGGTCCTATTTAGATCCATTGTTTCTTTACTTATTTTCTGCTTGAAGGATCTGTCCAGTTCTCTCAGTGGGTTGTTAAAGTCTCCAGCTATTATGGCATTGCTGTTTATTATGTTGTCCAGATCTAGCAGGATTTGCTTTATGTATCTGGGTGCTCCTGTGTTGGGTGCATAAATATTTAGGAATGTTAAGTCCTGTTGTTGGATTTCTCCTTTCACTACTATATAGTGACCATTTTTGTCTTTCTTTCCTTTTGATGCTTTAAAGTTTATGATATCTGATATAAGAATGGCTACCCCAGCTTCCTTTTGGTTTCCATTTGCCTGGAAAATTGTATGCCATCCCTTCACCTTGAGTCTGAATGAGTCCCTGTGTGTAAGATGCATTTCCTGGAGACAGCAGATACTTAGCTTAAAAATTTTTGTCCACTCAGCCAGCCTATGTCTCTTCAATGAGAAATTCAAGCCATTCACATTTATTGAGAGGATTCACATTTGGGGTGGATTTCTGTTTATCCTGTTGGGAAGACTCTTATTGTTTTGTTTTACTTCTTCAGCCATTCTAGAATCAGTGTTCTGGACTTTAGCTTTTGGGTAATTTTACACTAGTGGGTGTCTATTGTGCTGGTTAGTATACAATGCAGGTTTGAGTACTTCCTGCAGGGCAGGTCTGGTCTTTGCAAATTCCATCACTGATTGCTTGTCTGCAAAAGTCCTTATTTCTCCCTAATATAAGAAGCTTAGTTTTGCAGGATAAAGAATTCTAGGTTGGCCATTATTCTGTTTTAGAAGACTGAGGATGGGTCTCCAGTCCCTTCTGGCTTGTAAGGTTTCTGTTGAGAAATCTGCAGTAAGTCTGATAGGTTTTCCTTTGTAGGTTACCTGCTGGTTTAGCCTTACTGCTAGAAGGAGTGCCTCTTTCATGTTTACTTTGGCCAGCCTAATAACTACGTGGCGTGGTGATTGCCTTTTCACTCTGCATCTCCCAGGAGTCCTGTGTGCTTCTTGTTCCCGGATATCTAGATTTCTGGCTAGGCCATGGAAATTTTCCTCTACTATTCCTTCAAATAGATTTTCCAGCCCTTATGTATTTTCTTCTTCCCCCTCAGGGTTGCCTATGATTCTTATGTTTGGCTTCTTTACATAATCCCACATTTCTTGTATGCTTTGTTCATGTCTCTTGCTTCTGTGTTCTTTCTCTTTGACTGATTTGTTTAGCACATAGGATTTACCTTCCCCCTCTGAGATTCTTTCTTCTGCATGATCCAGCCTATTCTTAATGCTTTTGACTGTGTTTTGTAGATCCTTGAATGCCTCTTTCATTTCCAGTATTTCTGTTTGGTTTTTCCATAATACTTCGATTTCTTTAGAGAATTTTTCATTCATTTCTTGCATTGTTCTTGTGACTTCTTTGTGTTGGGATTCTATTTTCTCTTGAATTTCATTGAGCTTTCTTATAATCCATAATCAAAATTCTTCCTCTGTCATTTTACCCACTTCATTTAAGTTGGTATCTGTTGCTGAGGAGCTAATGATTTCTTTTGGGGAGTGACTTTTCGCTCTGATTTTTCATTATTCCTGTGTTCTTTGACTCATTCTTTTTCATCTGGCCTCTTGGTTAAGAGCTGGGCTTGCTAGGGGTAGTTTATGGCCCTGTCTCCAAGACCCCTAGGATTGTTCCCTGACAGAGCCAGGGAGAGGAGTGCTGGTCCTATATTGCCTTAGGTGTATTTTACCAAGTTTGATGGGCCTCTTGGTTTGCCTCTGGCCTATTGTCTTCACCTCTTCTCACTGCAGTGTAGTGAGTTTGTTCCCCAGCTTAAGCTCCAAGCTGGTGGATTGTACTTGAGGGTATGAATACACTGCTCCCTAATAGCTTGAGATGGAAGGCAATATGTTTGCAGGCAACCAGCAGGTTGTTCCTGCTGTTGTTGATTGTAGTCTGCATGGAGAAGCCAGTTACCTAGGTAATCTGTTGTACCTGTGGTAGGTTCTGGTCCCCCCAGGTGGGGTATAAAAAAGCCCCAAGCTTTGGGAGGGGTCTTGTAGCTCCCAGGTGTTACTTGGACCCTGCTCCCCCTGAGGTGTGGGGAGGAGCAAGACAGCTTGCAGCTGCAGTGCAAAAGCTAGGGTGAGTGAGCTTTTATGTAGCTCAGAGGTTGCTTATCTAGTCGCTAGTGGGGTCTGCTGTTTTGGAGTTCAGAGCTCTCTCTCTCTGAGCTTGGAGGGCTGCTTCTATTGGGAGGGACCAACTGGTGTGATTGCTGAGGTCTCTAGCCAGGTTTTTTCTTCCCTGTCCACACGTTCAGGCACTTCCCCCTCCAATCGGACCACTTGTGTTTCTTCTCCACCCAAGATGCACTCTTGAGCTTCCCCATAGTTCTTGTGTCTGGCCCACTGACGTGCATCTCCATGTGTCACTGGCTGATAGGGGGATCTCCAATTGTGCACCTCTTTTCTGCCACTAGACCACCAGGCATAGGCGGGTGAGCCTCTCTATCCCCAGAAGTCTCCAGCAGGGGGATGTTCCCAACCGGGGGTGGGGATAGTGGCAGTTGAAGGAACTCTTGGATCAAGCAGAACTCCCTATTAAAGTGAATAGGGTTCCGGGCAGCTGCTCTGGTTCAGTTTGTGGCCCCTGAGGCATTTGGTTGCCATGAGAACCAGTACTTGTACAAATTGAGTCACTGTGGCAAAGCAATCTTCAATATGACCGTTCTCTTGGGTGGGGGGGATGGGGCCCTGGAGATTGGGCACTAGGGCCAATCACGTAGGAGACGGCCAGAGCCAGGGAGGCAGGACTGGATGGATGGGCTTCAAACTGTTTCCAATACACAAAGGTCCTGCCAATACAGGTCAACCACACAGGGAACACAGCTCTCCCCTTCCCACCTGGAGCCCACGGAGGCAGCTGACCTTTTCCTCCAAGGGCATAGCCTGTAGTGCCCAGGCGGGAGAGCCCCCAGGCCAGGGGTGGGGTGAAGCTAGATACCTAGCTAACAGTCAGCCCCAGGCTGGAACCTTAAAGATGGCTGCCAACTGCCGAGCGGGCATACAACAGGGTCCCACTGGTTCAGGTCAGCCACACTGTTAGCACAGCTCTCCTCAACCCACCTGGATCCCGTGGAGGCAATTGCCGGCAGCCACCAAGGACATAGCCCATTGCTCTTTGTTCAACTCCTGTGCCCTGACTTCCAGGGGCAAAGTACCTGTCTCCAAATTCCAGCATACTGTCCCAGGAAGCTGTATCTCAGCCCAGTCCCTCCCCAGCCCGGTGCAGTCCTGGCACAGTGCACCCAAGAGTTCCATATGTTTCCCACTATTGTTTCCTCTCCACAGAGCCTGCTTTCTCGTGCAACGACTTTGCACCAACTCTGGGATTGTCTCTGACTGAGTGGATGGGAAGTCTGTGGGGATGGTACGTGTCCACCTGCAGGTCAGATCACACTGCACTGACCTGGTGAGTGCGTCCTTCCCGTGCTCTGGTCTCTATTGTATTCCCCGCACTCTCTGATCTTTGTGAATGTATCTCCCTGTCACCTTTTTTCTTGCACCGCATGTCCCATGCTGCTGCTCTGCAAATTCACAATGCTGTTTTGAGAGTGAGTGATCCGTGTGCAGGCAGCCGTACATGCTCTTCACCTCCTTTGCTGGGAGCAGTGAGGTAGGAGCCCTCTACCAGACCACCATTTTAAATTCCTACCAGACCACCATTTTAAATTGGAAAATTCTTTAGATGATGTTAATTTTTTCAAATTTAGTAAGACTTATTTATGATCCAGAAAATTGTCCATCATGGTAAATGTTCATGTACACATGCAAATAATGTGTATTCTTTTGTTGTTGGGTAAAGTATTTTTAAAAATGTCAATTGGATTAATTTGGGTGATAGTGTTTTTCAAGCATTCTTTGTATTTATTGATTTTTTTAGTCAACTTGTTCTACCAAATATCCAGAGAAGACACTTAAAATTCCTGACTCTAATTACAGACTTTTCTATTTCTTTCATGTATTTCCAGAGTTTGGAATATACATATACCTATATACATATTAGGTATATAAACATTTAGAATTCTTATGTCCTCTTGATGAATTGGCCTCTTTAGCCTTATAAATGATCTTTTTTATTCCTGGTAATACATTTTATTCTGAAATTTGCTTTGTCTCATTTAATATAGTTATTATAGCTTTTGACTGTTAGTGCTAACATGATATATCTTTTTCCATCCTTTTACTTTTAACCAATTTGTGTCTTTATATTTAAAGTGGGTTTCATGTACACAACATATAGTTGGATCTTGCTTTTTAAACTCCAGTTTAACATGCCCCAAAATCATATGTTTTTAGGGAAATGTAAGTTAAAACAACAATGAGATACCACTAACACACTTGTTAGAATGGTCAAGGTCCACAATACTGGCAACACCAAATGCTGGCAGGGAAGTAGGGCAACAGGAACTCATTGCTGACGGAAATGCAAAATAGTACAGCCACATTGAAAGACAGTTTGGCAGTCTTTTACAAAACTCAACATATTCTTACTATATGACCCAGAAATCACACTCCTTGGTATTCACTCAAATGAATTGAACACTTGTGTTCACACAAAAACCTGTACATTGATGTTTATATCAGCTATATTCATAACTACCAAGACTTGGAAGCAACCAAGATGCCCTTCAGTAGGTGTGTGGATAAACTGTGGTACATCCAGACAATGGAATATTGTTTAGTACTAAAAAGAAATGAACTATCAAGACATGAAAAGACATGGTAGAAACTTAAATATATATTACTAGATGGAAGAAGACAATCTGAAAAGGCTACATACCATATGATTCCAATTGTATGACATTCTGGAAAATGCAGAACTATGGAGACAGTAAAAAGATCAATTGTTGCCAGGGGTTAGAGAGAAGGGAAGGATGAATAAGCATAGCACAGAGAGGATTTTTTTAGGGCAGTGAAACAACTTAGTATGATACTATAATGGTAGAAACATGTCATTGTACACTTGTCCAGATCCATAGAATGTACAACACCAAGAGTGAACCTTAATGAAAGCTAAGGACTGGGGTGGTAATGATGTGTCAATATAGGTTCATCAATTGTCCCACTCTGGAGGGGGATGGTGATAATGGGGAACACTGTGCCTTTGTGTAGGCAGGGGGATTATGGGAACTCTATATACTTTCTGCACAACTTTACTGTGAATATTAAACTGCTCTAAAAACTAAAGTCTATTTATCATAAAAGGAAAAAGAACCCAATTTGTCAATCTGTACCTTTTAATGGGTGTGTTTAGACCATTTGTATTTAATATGGTTATTAGTATGGTTGGGTTTAAAGCTACCATCATGCAAATTGTTTTGTATTTGCCCATATGTTCTTTGTCCCATTTCCCTCCTTTTTTTAAGGAATTATTTTATAATAAGTGAGTATTTTATGATTACATTTATCCCCTGTGTTTGCCATATCCCCTGGGTGGCCATAATTACTTGGGTGACAAAAACATGGTTTTATAATGGATGTATCTTTAACTTATCATGGACTACTTACAAGTAATATAGTACCACTTCCCATATACAATAAGAACCTTACAACAGTATACATCTATCCCCCAGTCATTGTGCTATTAATGTCATTGAGCTATTAATGTCCAAGAAATTAATTCAACATAACTTATAAACCCTTCAATGTATTGTTGTGAAGATGTGCTTTAAATACTCAATTATCATTTAAAGAGATTTTGAAAATAAGAAAATAAATATTTTGTATCTATCCTCATATTTACTATTTCCAGTGGTGTTCATTCATTTGCATAGACCATACTGCCATTTAGTGTCACTTTTCTTGTGTACAAAAAATATTAATATTTCTTTAAAGAATTGTTACAGGGCATGTCTACCAATGAGTCCTTTCAACATCTGTATGTCTAAAAAGCCTACTATTTTAACCTAATTTTTAAAAGGTGAGATAGAGTCACAGAGCTATGAGTTGAGAGTTATTTTCATTTCACTATTTTAAAGATGGTGTGCCACTTTCATCTGACTTGTACATTGCTGATGAGAATTGTCCTGTCATTTGGTACTTGGTCATCTGAATGTTTCTCATATTTTTCTGATGTCATGATTACTTAGGATAAAAGGTAAATCCCTGGGAGAGCAGAGAGGTAAAAAGTCATGAATGCACACCATGGGTTCTCTGTGTAGTACCTTGGATACACCTTAGATGTTTGCATAGCAACATGGATACATCTTAAAAGCACAGGGCTCAGTGAAAATAAATTAAGAAACGTGATGGATACTTATGCTTCCAGCCATGATGAATAAACAGGAACCAGATTTACCCTCCCGCCTAAATACCTATAAACCAAAAAAATCATTAGGCTTTACATCACGGCGCCGCCCACTACACGGGACAGTGATCCCTGAGAGAAGGGAACCTGACCAGGTGAGCCCTCTGATTGCCCAACTCCCCCAACTTCTTGCCTGGATAGAGTTTGCAGGCCGCAGCACGGGAGACTGAACACAAGCAGAGCCCGATGGACAACCTGAGTGAAAGAGACAGAATTGAGAGTTCAAGAGGCCAATATGACTAGAATTTGCTGGGAGTAACGGAGAGGAGAGAGCTGCACCGAGAGGCAGCTCTGGAGATCTTCAGAGGTGTCCCGTCTTGACGCAGTGTATGAGAAAGGGGGCGTGGTGGTAGATGACTCGCAGTTTCTGGAGCGAGTACTTGTGCGGACGATGGTGCCATTTGCTGAGATTGTGAAGACAGGAGAAAAACAAGAGACGTGGGGGGTGTGAGTGTGTGGGAGAGGTGAGTATACCAAGTGACCAGTTTTAGACAGGCTAACGATGAAGAGCCCTTAAGACATCCAAGTGGAGATGAATGTCTGAAGGTAGGCGGGTGAATGTATGCACTTGGACCTCAAAAGTGAAGTTCCACCTGCGGTTGTAGATTTTGGAGTGATTAGCACATGGCAGTTCATCAAGGTTTTCGTTTGTAGGGTCTGGTCACCTCCCACAGAGGACATGTTACTGAAAAAGAGCTGAAGAGACACAGGCAGCTGACAGGGGAGATTGGTATACCACGGCTGAAGAAAGCCAGAGAGCCAGGCAGGATGGACGCGGCCACGGGAGAGTAACAGCTGTGGTCCTAGCAACAGCTTCCATTCACACACAGGGGTCCTGCGAGGCTGATATAAAAACAAATATAAAAATCCACTGTGGATTTTGTAAACAGTCCAGGTTCAATTGGCGATGGGACCGTACCATTTTCTGCCTCAAAAGCAGTTTCTCCAGTCATCCTGGAAGCAGAGCAGCATGTGTGTCCTCGGGTAGGACCCACTTACTGTGCTTTCTCTTTTGCATATTGAGAAACCAGGCTCAGAGAAGGCCAGTGACCCTAGTGGGCTCACACAGCTAGGGACAGACAGCTGCTTTTGGCAAGACCACAGCTGCCCCAGGCCCCGGAAGGAACCAGGGCTTCCCATGGCTCAGACACACAGGTGTCTGATTGTCCTGGCTGCTCCTGTGGGCACCAAGAAGGCCTCAGGGGCAGCAAGATTGTGTCACTCATAAGGAAGAAGCCTGACAGTCGGAGCACTGAGTGGACCCCAGGGAGCAATTCCCACGCCTGGATGGACCCACAAAGAGTGGACAAGGGGTGGGTTGGGGGCCTGTGACTGTGTCCTCCCGAATGCAGAGCGTGAGCTTAGGCCTCCTAGAACACAAACCTTCCTTGTTTGGGACAGACGTTGCGGGGGGGGGGGGGGGGCGGTTGTCACTCAAATGGAGGAAGGGGGTGGCTGTGCATCGGTTTCCCTATCTGTAAAATGGGAATGCTGACATCTACTTCCCAGGGCCGCTGTGAGAGGAAGACAAGCCCCAGCACAGATGCCGCTGTGACATACAAAGCTGCGTAATGGGTAGCTGAGGAAGCACATGTCCCCAGTGTGTCTGGGGGCCACAGAGATGGCTAGTGGAGAACACAAAGGCAACTGCCTGCCATCCTCTAGCCATTTCCATTTCCTGACCCCGCAGGTTGAAGAGTTCCACTTGTTGCAGTTAGAGACCCAGCTGGAGACCTCATTAATTGTGACCTAAGGGGTCATGCTGGGGAAATGGGGCAGAGTGTATCCCAGACCGGGCTGGAGGGGTTTGGGTGAAAGGACAGGGCAGGGCAGGACAGAGAAGCATTGTGCAAAAGTGGGGGGGTTGAGAATAGATGTCTGGGTGGGTCGAGCTGCACTGCAGGGTATGAGAGTGAACGCCTGCGGCCAGAGGAGGAGGGGTGAGGGCAATGTGGCGGGAAGAAGCCCCCCCCACCCCGCCCACCCACTCGCGGAACCGCATGCGCACTGGGGACTTGGAGGCTGGGGCTTTTGTTGGGAAAGCGGGCGGCTGGAGGGGTCCGCGCATGCGCAGGCTACTCAGCCGCGGGGGGTTCACGGAGAAAAGGGGCGGGGTGGTCCGGGCTGCTGTGCTGGCAGCGGTAGGCGAGGGCGCGGCTGCGGGGTTCCCGGTGCTCAGGACGGACGCCATTGGAGCCCCAGGGAAGGTAAGGATCCAGCCCCAGACAGGACCGGGAGAGGGCGAGTGGAACCCGACACGCTGCGCCCTCCTCCCCCCTCCGGATCTGAACAAAGCCCAAGCACTCAGAACCGGAACCCCATTAGACCCAAGGTCTAGGTGGGAGCCCCCCTGTCACCATCAGACCCACGCGCTCTGATCCGAGCCCTTTTTACAGCGGAACGCACGATCCGAACCCGTGTAGCAGACCCGTGTGCTCTGTCCGAGCTGAGCTTCCTTAGCCCGGAGGCCCCACCCCCACCCCAACCACTCCTAGATTACTCCAGCCGAGCTGACCGCTTGTCCCCTTCCTGGAGTGCCAGTCCTTGGATTGGAGATCTCCAGCGCTCCAACTGGAGCCTCACCTAGGTCCGAGGCCCCCACCCCATCCACCCCTGGCGCTCCAGTATGAGCCCCACCTAGACCGGAATCAGCTGAATCCCCCCTCCCGGACCTGGCCAAAAGGTCCCTGGGATTCAGTTTCCCAGAGCTTGCCGCTGGCCCTGTTGTCTGAGCCCTCCGGTCTGCTCCCCTTTCATCCTGGTGCTCTGCTCCGGCCCTTCAATTCGAGCTCTTTGTTTCCCCCTCTCTCAGTGCGTCCCCTTTGGGACTCCTGGGGCCCCAGCCCACCAGGACACCCCCTATTCAAATCCAGCCGCTGGGACGGGGAGCCTGCCCATCCTAAACTCCCTGTTCAGTGGGGAGGTCTATCCCTTTCCTAGGGCTCTGTCCCTGACCCAGTCTACCCCATCAGACACTCCCACCCCCTTGTACTGCCTACTGCCTAGTAACCTGATGATTGTCGCCCCTCACCTCCCAAGAGATCCCGCCTCCCACTGGATCCCGCCCCCTCCCCCTGCAGCTGCCTCCCCCTCCCTCTCAGGCTGAGCTCTCTGTCCCTGAGACCCGCAGCATGGCTGAGGGAAGCTACAGTGTGGAATCGGAAAACTACAGTACTGAAGACATGGACGAGGGGGGCGACCAGGTCAGGGAGGAAGAGATGGTCGAAGGCAACGACTATGAAGAATTTGGTGCTTTTGGTGGCTATGGCACCTTCACCAGCTTTGACCTCCACATCCTCAGAGCCTTCGGCAGCTTGGGTCCAGGCCTTCGCATCTTATCGGTGAGGCCCCTTCTTGGCCACCTGCTTGCCTGGGCCTTCTCCCCTGTGAAGGGGGAGGGGGGGGGTGGATGAAGGGGAGGCTTGAGTGGGGGAGGACTGCCCAGCTTCCTCAAACCTTCCCTCTCCTGCTCGGAGGAAGGGGGTTTTGGAAGGTCTTGGGGCGGTCAGGGCTGGCTGCTGGGGGGAGGCTGGCCAGCGCAGGGAAGCATGACGCAAGCGTGTAGGGTGGTCTGCCTTCCCTACCCTTCTCTCTGGCCTTGTAGAATGAGCCCTGGGAACTGGAAAACCCTGTGCTGGCCCAGACCCTGGTGGAGGCATTGCAGCTGGATCCGGAAACACTTGCCAACGAGACGGCTGCCCGTGCTGCCAACGTAGCCCGCGCCGCCGCCTCCAACCGTGCCGCTCGGGCTGCCGCCGCCGCTGCCCGTGCCTCCTTCAACCAGGTGGTCGCTAACCACCTGGTGGCCACACCGCCCGCCTCAGGAGGCGATACCCAGCCCACGACCTACACCGAGGCTCAGGGGGCCGCCCCTGAGACACCCCTGGCTTCTCCGCAGAGCTCCCAGATGTTTGTCACCAGTGAGGTGGCTGCCCCTGGGGCTCCAGCAACCTCCACGCAGTCCCAGACAGCCTCCCCAGCCCAGGAGGCTGCTACCGAGGGCCCTAGCACTGCCCGTGCTTTCTCTCAGGCCCCATGTGCCAGTGAGGTGGATGCCACCCGGCCCAAGACAGCCTTCCCGGGCCAGAACGATGTCTTTGATTTCACTCAGCCGGCAGGTGTCAGTGGCATGGCCTTCCCACGCCCCAAGAGACCCGCCCCGGCCCAAGAGGCTGCCACAGAGGGCCCAAGTGCCGCCTCCAGTGTGTCCCAGGCAGCACCTGCCAGGGAGGCGGCAGCCACCCGGCCCAAGGCGACCAAGTCTGGGAAGGCTCTGGCCAAGACTCGGTGGGTGGAGCCTCAGAATGTTGTGGCAGCGGCCGCTGCCAAGACCAAGATGGCCACAAGCATCCCTGAGCCCGAGAGTGCAGCTGCCGCTGCTCAGCAGGGTGCTGAGCCCTGGGCCCGGATGGGAGGCAAGAGGACGAAGAAGGTGAGATCTCCCTGCCATCTCCACACCCCCTTGCTCCCCACCTTTCCCTCTCCTCTCCTGCCCTCCTCTCAGCTCGTCCGTGTTTCTTCAACACAAGTTTGCTGAGCACGTTTTCACTCCACGGAGTTCCTACCCTCAGGACTGGTGGGAGAAGAGGTTGGCTCAGTGCCTGGCCCTCAGTTAGCACGTGGCACGTGCCAGCCGCTGCTGGTCCTGCTCTTATTTGCAAGTACCTGCTACGAGTAAGGTGTGTGCCGGGCACTTTGGCACGGGGAGCCTGGTAGCCCTGGGTCTCCCCTCTCTCTGATTATACAGTCCAAGCACCTGGATGACGAATATGAGAGCAGCGAGGAGGAGAGAGAGTCTGCTGCGGTCCCACCGACCTGGAGAGCGTCGCAGCCCTCGTTGGCGGCGCGGGCTCAGTTGGCCCCTCGGCCCCCGATGGCCCCGAGGTCCCAGATACCCTCAAGGCACATACTGTGCTTGCCCCCCCGCAACGTGACCCTTCTGCAAGAGAGGGTAAGAAGTCTGCCCTCCCCTATCTCCCTCCTCTCCTCCCTTGTGGGCCACTTCTCTGTGGTCACCCATGCCTTGATCTCCCCACGCGTTGCTCCTTCTCCAGGCAAATAAGTTGGTGAAATACCTGATGATTAAGGACTACAAGAAGATCCCCATTAAGCGCTCAGGTAGGTAGCCCTTGCCCCTCCGCCAGCCCCTACTCTGTGGCTGTGCCTTTGCTCGCGTGCCCCCACCCAGCAGGCCGCAGCTGGTCCCTCCAGTGCCACAGAAGAGGGTCCTGGCTGTGCCGCCCTCCGCAGGGTTGACCAAGGGGCCGCAGCTGTGGGGCCCCTGCTCAGCCCAGGCGCTTTCTCCAACTCCCCCCTCCTGCAGACATGCTGAAGGACGTCATCCGAGAATACGACGAACATTTCCCCGAGATCATTGAACGAGCAACATACACTCTGGAAAAGGTGGGTGCGGGTGGGAGCAGTTCTGTGGAGTAAGACTGGGGGGTGGGGAGCCCGCAGCCCCTGGGGGCCCGGTGTCACTGCGGCCTGCTCGGGAGCCTTCCGTGGCCTCTCCACCTCTGCACTTCCACTGCACCGGCGGCTTGCCCCAGCCCTCCCGCCCTCGGCTGCCCTCTCTCGTGCTCTCTGAGCGTCTTGTTGCCTCGTGAGGTGGATCTCACTGCCTCTGCCAGTGCCAAGGCTCTCACAGGGCAGGTCCTCCATGCCCTCTCCCCTTCCGCCCTCCCTCGTTTGGATTCCCCGCTGAGAAGGTTCTCACCGGGAAGTGACTGACTGCCTGCAGGCTGCCCAGCATGGGGTTTTGATCTCACCGCCCCCACCCCCATTGTCTCCGCCTTGCAGAAGTTTGGGATCCACCTGAAGGAAATCGACAAGGAAGAACACCTGTACATTCTGATCTGCACACGGGATTCCTCAGCTCGCCTCCTTGGAAAGTAAGGAAGGGAAAGAGGTTGTGGCCTTCCTGGCTGGTGACCCTTTCCGGCCCACATCCCCTCAGACAAGCAGGAACGCAGGGCTTGAGCGCCGAGCATGGCTCCCACACACAGTTGGATGCCCGGTGACTACTGGATGAAAGGGACAGTAGCCTGGGGTGAGGCCTTGCTGCCATTGAGGTCTCCCCAGGCTGCCGTCAGGGTTTCCTCCCCGAAGCTTCCGAGGAAAGCAGCTTGGCTCTTCCTACTGCCTGCCGAGCTTGGCAGAGTGGGCCTCGGGGAGAGCTGCCCGTTGAGTGTAGATCCTGATGCGGGATGGGCAGGAACAGTCCGGATACATCTCTGGACATACCTTTGCCGTTTGCTGGGCGTTTGCTCCCTGCCTCAGCCTGTCCTCTGCAGAACCCTGGCAGGGATGTACTTACTAGTGTCCATGTTTTAAGGAGGAGGTGATTAAGTCTCAGGCAGAGGTATGAACGGGCTGAGAGCAGGTAGCGAGCCGTGCCTGTCGCTGGGAAGACTTCCCCTGTCGCTGGGAAGTGTGGAGAGGGCTGTCCTGTCTCAGGCAAGTGGCTGCTGGACAGGATCCCACTTTCCACACCTTTAGGACCAAGGACACTCCCAGGCTGAGTCTCCTCTTGGTGATTCTGGGCGTCATCTTCATGAATGGCAACCGTGCCAGCGAGGGTGAGTGGCTGGACCTGCAGCCGGGGGCTTACCCAAAGTCTCTTCCTCGGGTGCCAATCTCTCGTACCTCCTCTCCCCTTGCAGCCGTCCTCTGGGAGGCACTACGCAAGATGGGACTGCGCCCCGGGTATGACTGGGCTCTCTCCGATCCTCCCCTCAGTGCTATCCTCTGGCAAGAGAGGTCCCGGGATTGCAATAGCCTGGTGGTCTGGTGCAGGGGAGTGGGGCTCCCCGGACTAGGTAGAGAGCAAAGGGCCTTACCAGGATGGATGGGGGAATGGTGCCAAACTCTCAGCTGCCTCTCTGCTCTCTGTCTCCAGATGAGATGTAAGAGCGACAGTCAGACTTAGGGGCTGCGTCACACCCCTACCTGGGGCATCCCTGACGAGCAGTCATTTGGCCTCTGCTGCACGCCCGGGCCTCCGTGGCGAGGCCCCGTGGGCTGGGAAGCGTCTGATCATGCCAGGGAGCGCCCCTGCCCACATGCAGGGGTCGGGCACTGCCACCGTCTCTGCTCACGGGTTCCCGTTCTTGCCTTCAGGGTGAGGCACCCGTTCCTGGGCGATCTGAGGAAGCTCATCACAGATGACTTTGTGAAGCAGAAGTGAGTATCGAGCGAGCTAAACGTCGTCTCACACTCGCGTGTTCCTTGTGTGCGAGTCTGGCTGAGAAGGCCATTCCCTATCCCGGATCTCAAACTAGAGGGATGGGGGCCTCTGGCGTGGGCACGGGTGGGGGTCGGGATGTGCGAGCGTGTGGGGAGTAGAATGCTGGGGCAGTCTTGGGGAAAGGGAGCTCACGTTGACCGAGAACACGGCGCAGGGTGTGTTACAACCGCCATCTCATCGGGCACCAGCCGTGTAGGCCGTGACAAGAATTGCCCCTGTTTTACCCCTGAGGAGCCTGGGGCTCAGAGAGGGGGGTTTTCTGAGCATGGCCCCACAGCTGGAGAGGGCCAGAGCCCAGCTGTCCTGCCTTTCAGGCCACGGCCCACCCCCTCCTTGGTCCTTGGAGGACGTCGGAGCACTCACACAGGCACACACAGGCGCACGCGTGCACGAGCGCGCACGCAAACACACACACACACACACACACACACAAGATAAGGAATTGAGGAGTAGGCATGGAGCACGCCGCTCTTGGCTGTTTATTCCTTGCCCGTTGTTGTCTGTGGTGGGTCTTTCCAGGGCTCGGCCAGGCTGTGGTCGAAACCCTTGTGGTGGGGTGTGCTCAGAGCAGGGGGCCTGAAGAATGGCTCCTCTGTTTACAACACACCCAACAGGAACCTGGGGTCATTGTGACGAGGGGCACAGAACACTTGTGGCCTCCCTTCGAACAAATGTCCTACACGTGTCCGCCCTGTCCTTCCACATGGCTTCCGGGCAGGACCAGTGGCATAAGGCTTTGCGGGCCTCCGTGTTGCAGGCAGAAGTCCTGGGAGTGAGTTTGTGAGTGCGTGTGGGGCTGGAGGGGCAGGGCAGGGCAGGCCTGTCGCAGGGGCTGAGCTGCAGCGCTGGGGTTGAGGAGGGGCCCCCTGGAATCCATCGGTTCAACAACAGGTCTGCTGGGCTAGAAGCAAAGCTGCTTTCCCTCCCACGCTAAGGTACCTGGAATACAAGAAGATCCCCAACAGTAGCCCCCCTGAGTACGAGTTCCTCTGGGGCCTGCGAGCCCGCCACGAGACGAGCAAGATGAGGGTTCTGAGATTCATCGCCCAGGTAATGGAGCACCGCTGGGCGGGGCACGTCCATACCTTGCTCGTTTCTTGGTCGTGGCTTCCTTGTTATCTCGTCTTTCCAGTGAGGGTACCAAGGCTCAGGGAAGGTCCTGAGCACCTTACGCCAGGTCACAGGCGTCATCAGTGTGAGAGATGGGGTGACATCCCAGGTCTGGCGCAGAATAGCGGGAGCCCGATTCCTGCTGTCTCCATTTTGACCGTCCTGGTGCCGAGCGCGTAGGCGGAGGGTGTGGGGTGGGCAGCAGGTGCTCACTGAGTGTGGGGTGGCGCCCCACGTTATCGGGGTTGCTCTTTCCACCTCAGAATCAGAACCGAGACCCCCGGGAATGGAAGGCTCATTTCCTGGAGGCTGTGGATGATGCTTTCAAGACTATGGATGTGGATATGGCTGAGGAACATGCCAGGGCCCAGATGAGGGCCCAGATGAATATCGGGGACGAAGCTCTGATTGGACGGTGGAGCTGGGACGACATCCAGGCCGAGCTCCTGACCTGGGATGAGGACGGAGATTTTGGCGACGCCTGGGCCAGGATCCCCTTTGCTTTCTGGGCCAGATACCATCAGTACATTCTGAACAGCAACCGTGCCAACAGGAGGGCCACATGGAGAGCTGGCGTCAGCAGTGGCACCAACGGTGGGGCCAGCACCAGCGTCCTAGATGGCCCCAGCACCAGCTCCACCATCCGGACCCGAAACGCCGCCAGGGCCGGCGCCAGCTTCTTCTCCTGGATCCAGTAAGAGTTTCAGTAGAGAAAGGAGGTGCCGCGGGAGGGCTGTGCGGGGCCGCGAGACGTGGGAGGGAGGCTCACGGTGGTGGATGGGGCGGGAGCAACGGTGTGAGCGTGGAAGGACACTTGCTTTGTGCTTTGTCTCCCTCCCTGGATAACGTGTGTTTCCACGAGGTGATCGCACTTTTATCTCTCGCGCTTGCAGACATCGCTGAAGAACCGCAGCAGTCTTACTCGCCAAGCCAGGGTGCCTCCTCAGACTCCTTCTGAACACAGCACTCGAGGCAGCTTCTACCTGTCAGTCGAAGGTGGCATGCAAGACGAAGCTTGCTTTGCTCTTCCTGCTTTCGTTGTGTGCTTTTTCTTGTGCTTTCATGTTTTTCGTATCGGTGTTACATTAAAGTTGCAGAATTAATTTGGCTGTTTCCTCCTTTACCTGTGCGCATGTTGCTATCCATGGCCCGTGGCTGGGCTTGTAGCAAGGAAACTGCCTTGGGCTTTCTGCCATAGGTGGGCCCCAACTCTGCTGTAAAGGTCCCCAGGTGCAGGTGGGATGCTGGCAAGTGTGGAGGTCCCTGCTGACATTGCAGACGATGAGCCTG
Organism: Daubentonia madagascariensis; assembly: GCA_023783475.1. Taxonomy (NCBI): domain Eukaryota; kingdom Metazoa; phylum Chordata; class Mammalia; order Primates; family Daubentoniidae; genus Daubentonia; species Daubentonia madagascariensis. The sequence continues at coordinate 66,620 of JAKFHU010000518.1, forward strand.
AGGAGGCCCCAGTCCACGTGGTGGTGTGACTTCCTGCAAGCCTTGCCCAGCAGCCCCAGCTCCATGCCAAGAGGGGGGCAGGAGGAAGGATGGAGTGGAGGACCGTGGGTTGGTGCCACTGTCCCTCCCGCCGAGGGACAGGGTCCACAGACAACGGGACCCACCTCCTGCAGCATCGTCTTGGAGATGATGTTGCGGAACCCTTGGCTCATCATCCACACAATTCAGAACCTCGTCCTTGGGACAGAGTCTCAAGGACAGCGAGGCGGGCCTCGCAGTAATGTTGTCACTCCCCAGTGGGTAGAAGGAGGAGCTGCGATTTCTGAGAGCCAGATGTAATGCAAAGGAGGCTGTGCACACCTAGACGGTCCATTGCCTGTGACGGACCAGAGGCCTGTTTGGGGGCTTCCACACTCCTTTCTAGAAGCCGGGGCCTCTCCCAGGGAGGCCAGGGCCGTGCCTAGGTCCTGATGTGTTCCAGGGCTGGGTGATACCTGGAGGAGGCCAGGGTAGGGCTGCAGATCCTCCGAGTGCAAGACGGTGAGGGCAGAGACAGCTTGGTCTTCTGGGAAGGACACGGTAGCAGGCAGGGACGGCGTCCAGGGCTTTCTGGAGGTCTCTGGTAGTGTCCACAGCTTGGAAGCACAGAGCCCCAGACCAAGAGGATGGAGATAGTAGTGTAAGGATCCCTGCCCCACCCCTTTCTCTTCCCCCAGAAGAGGCTCCCATCTCTCAGCCAGACCTCCAGCCTGACCCAGACCGGGCTACATAATGTGCACGGCCCCGTGGAAAATGTAAACGCGGGTCGCCTTGCTCAAAATGAGTAAGAATCTCAAGACAGCGACAACAGAGCATTAAACCACGTGCGGAGCCCTTCTGAGTCCGGCACTACATAGGTCACGCACCCAGGAAGCCGGCCGTGTCCTTCAGGCAGCCTTCGGGTGGGTCTCCACCATGCTGGCTGCTGCTGTCATTTCCACCTCTCTGGTGCCTGTGTCCATGCTTGGCCACACTAACGTTCTGGAATTCTGACAAACTGAGGCCAGAGATTTACTGGAATGTGGGCACACACACACACACACAGAGAAAGAAATCAAATCTTCCTCCCTTTCTTTCCAGGTATATAGCTGGGGCTGGGGGAGAGATAAGGGATGCCTCAGGGGCCAGCCCTGGTGTCATCAATTATAAGCAACTTGGGTAGAGCCTCCCGGGACGCTTTTATGCACACAGGAGGCAATGCCTTCCCTTGGATCAGGATGGGGACACTCACCATGAGCCACAGGTGTGCGTTTGAGCACTGTGTGCAGAGCACACCTGAGATAGGGAAGCTCATCAGGAAAGGACCAGGAAGCAGCCCTCCGAGATACACTGCTGGCCAGGCCACCACCTCGCAGCCCTCCGGGCTTGCTGGACTCTCCCCCTGGCACCTCCCCTTGCTGAGCTGGGCCTCACCAGGGGCTCGGTCCCCCCACCCTGCAGGGGCAGCACTGAGAGCAGGCGGGGCAGGTAGGAGAGGAGCAGGGAGTCCGGCCTGGGAGCAGGGAGGAAGGAGCGCCTGGGGAAAGGTGGGCAGGCTGTGGGTCCCACAGTAGGGTCAGGTCGGCCTCGCTAGGGACGGCCACCTCCTCACTCCCAGGGTGAACAGGACACCGAGGCAGGCCTCCCCCCTGCCCCAGCCTGGGGCCTTGCACAGACTCCCACCGCAAAGTCCCATGGTCCATGTCAGCAAGTGTTCTCTGAGCCCCTGTTGTGCACCGGAGTCCATGGTGCAGGTGCACGTGGCACTGACGGCTCCCGCAGCCTCCTCCCCAGCGCGGCCCGCTCTCTCCCAGTCCTACACTTGCCGATGGACAAGCATCTGCGGAGTCACTTGTTTGCAGTTGCCGACATGGTCCGTTAAGTTGTTCTGAATGTTCACGTACAATTCCTTGTCTGGGCCTCCGTTTCCATTTATCAGACAAGCCTGAGAGGAGGGGACGATAGGCCCATTTCATGGATGAAGAAACTGAGGCTCTGAGAGGGAAGTCACTTGCCAGAAGTCACGCTGCCAGGAAGTGGCACAGCAGGGACCTGAGCCCACGACCCTCTGAGGCCAAGATGTGTGCTGTGCACCCTGCAGTCGGCTGCCCCTGCCACAGAGGGGCTTGCAGTGTCCTGGGGGCGCCACAGCCACCTGCTGGGCACGCTCACCCTCCTGCACACCTGCTCCCCATCTCCCCTCATTTAGCAAGATCCCTTCATGGAGCAGGATCACAGCCCCTGGCAGCTTCCCTGACCCTTAGGTTCATCCTAGGCCCCCCACAGCCAGTGCCCTGAGACATCGGGCTGGGCGTGGTACTGGGCATCCATTCTGCTCCTCCTCCTCGTCCGTGTCTTCATCATCCTCAGACCCTGGGCCAAGGGTGTTTTGTGCCCTATCTCACTGCACCCTCCACGATCCTCTGGGGTTCTCCACCCCCTCAATTGTACCCATGAGGAAACAGAACCGGAGAAGGGAAGCCACTTGCCTGAGGTCTCTGACCCAGCTCTGCCACTGCCTCAACTAGTGACCTTGGCCTAGACTCTTCTCTCTGCCATTTGTGTATCATTTTAGTGTGCCTGTGAAGGTCTGTTCACATGGTTTGCCCATTTACTATTGAGTTGTTTGTCTTCTAATTAATGAATTATAAGGGTTCTTTTTAATTTTACGTACTTTTCCTTTCTCAGGTGTATATATTGCAAACATTTTCAAGATCTATGGCTTGCCTTTCCAGTTTCCTAATGATGAAAACCAGAATTTCTAAATTTGATGAAATTCAGTTAACAATTTTTTGTGTGGCTCTTACTTTCTGTGTAATAGATATAAGCCCTTTGCCCACAGCACATTCACCAAGACTTTATCCTACATTCTCCTCCACAGGTTTTATATCTTAGCTTTTTTTTGTTTACATTTAGAATATTAACAAATTTACAAAGTTTGAAATCATACCAAGTAGCTTTTCTGACCCAAATGGAATGATACCACAAACCAACACCAGAAGGACAATAGAAAAATTCACAAATAGTTGGAAATTAAACATCACTCTCTCAAATTATTAATAAGTCAAAGAAAAAAACCACAAAGCAAATTGGAAAATATCTTGGGACAAATGAAAACAAAAATACAACATTCCACAACTTATGAGATGCAGGAAAAGCAATGTTAAGAGGGATGTTTATTAAGGTAAGTGCTTACATTAACAAAGAAGAAAGATCTTAAATCGACAACCTAACCTTATGTTCAAAGGACTAGAAATGGGAAAACCACGTAAACACAAAGTTAGCAGAAGGAAGGAAGTAATAAAGATTACAGTAGAAATAAATGAAACGGAGAATAGAAAAATCATAGAAAAAAAATCAGTGAAACTAAGAGCTGGTTTCTATGAAAAGATCAGCATAAGGGCCAAACCCTTAATTAGATTAACAGGGAAAAAACAGAGAAGAGTCAAATAACTGAAATCAGAATGACAGAGGAGACATCACAACTGATACGGCAGAAAGAAAATGATTATAAGAGAATGTTATGAACAATTATACACCAACCCATCGCATAACCTAGAAGAAATGGGTAAATGCTGAGACACATACCACCTACCAAGAATGAACCATGAAGAAATAAAAACTCTGAACAGACCTCGATAACTAGTAAGGAGATTGAATCAGTAATCACAAACCTCCCAACAGAGAAAACCTCAGGACCAGATGGCTTCACCGGAGAATTCTACAAAACATTTAGAGAAGAATTAACACCAATGCTCCTCCATCTCTTCCAAAATTGAAAAGAAGGAAACACTTCTAACTCATTTTAAGAGGCCAGCATTACCCTGATACCAAAGTCAGACTAAGAGACCACAAGGAAAAAAAAAAAAAAAAAAAAAGACCACCATCCCAGAAGAAGGTTTGTGCAAAAATACTTGACAAAAGTCTGGCAAACCGAGTTCAACAGCACATTAAAAGCCCATGACCAAGTGGGATTTCTTCGTGGAATGCAAGGAAGTTTCAACCACTGAAACGCAGTCAATGTAGGACACCACATCAACCTAATGAAGGACAAAACACCACATGATGATCTCAAGCGATGCAGTAAAAGCATCTGTCAAAATTCAATACCTTTTCTGATAAAAACACTCAACAAGCTAGGAACAGAAGGAACCCACCTCAAGATAATAAAAACCAAACATAAAAAATCCATTGTGAATATCATTCTCAACGGCAAAAGCGTAAAAGCCTTTCCTCTGAGATCGGGAGCAAGGCAAGGAGCCCGCTTTTGCCACTTCTGCTCAACATAGTACTGGAGGTTCGCCAGAGCAATCAGGCAAGAAAAAGAAATAAAAGGCATCTTTTACATGTTTTTAAGCTAAGAAATATCCTTCTAAATAACCCACAGATCAAAGAAGAAATCACCAATAAAATTACAAAATGTAATAAAGTGAATAATAATGAAGACTTGTAACATACAGTTTAAGTGTCTGTATTACATGAAAAAGAAAGGCAGAAATCAGTGACCCATGCATGTTTCTCAAAAATTTAGTAGAACAGCAGATTAAACCTAAAGAAAGCAGAGGAATGAAATAGGGATAAACGTTTAAATCAGTTAAAGAGAAAACAACATAGCCAAAAGTTGGTTCTTTTTGATGACGACAGAATTGGTACATGCCGTGCCTTGCACGGGTCTGAGGAAAGGAGAGAGAAATCACGAAATGACCAATGTCTGCAACGGATGAGGAGACGCGGCTACAGACGGTGACGGTATTAAAGAGATCATTAGTCAAAGCCGTGAACAACTTTATGCCAACACATTTGAAAATTTAGATATCTCGTACGAATTTCAAGGAAACACAACAAAAGGAACATCTGAATTGGCCTATAAATGCTAAGTGAGTGGAATCTGCAGACAGCAACAGCAGCAACAACAGAAACAACCCCCAGACTACATTCGCTCCACTAATTAATTCTGCAAAACATTTAAGAAAGGAAAGATGTCAATCTTACATTCCTGCCAGATAATATACCAAAGAGGAAACACTTTCTGTGTCATTTCATGAGGCCAAAGCCCTAAAGAACATGACAAGGAATGAAACGCACAGGCCTACCTTTCACATAAGCACAGAGGGGAAAATCTGAAATAAAGCATTAGCAAAACAAATCCAGTTGTATCTCTCAAAATATATATATCACAAACATGTCAAGAATATTCTAGAAATGAAGTGGTCAATCTCACAGAAGTAATGTATTAAGGGAACAGATGATATTCTGTATAGAAGCAGGAAAAATATTTCCTGCCCTTTGTTTTTTAAAAATGCGTATCCACCTATGATAAAACCTCTCAGCCAACGAGGAATTAAAGGGAACTCTCTTAATTCAGTCAGGCTATCTTTTAAAAGACCATCACACTTAATGGTGAAATGTTCAAAGCTCTCCCTCTGAGATCAGGAAAAAGATCCAGAGATATCCACCGTCACCACTTACGGTGTAATAAAGGAAGAAAAAGTAATAAAAGCGATCCAGCAAGTACAGCCTTAAAAGCATTCACATGCTAACCAAGGGACATGTATACAAATGCTCACCACAATAATAAATGTAATACTCCAGCACTGGAAACTACTGAAATGTCCATCAGAAATAGAAGGTATGAATAAATTGTGGTATATTCATACACATCGAAATACTATTCAGTACCGAAAAGAAATGAAACACAGCTGCAAGTGACAGCAAAAATAAAATAAATGGTAATAAGTAAAAACATAATGTTGCCGAAAGAAAGACAGGTTATTATTCTCCTTAAGTGCAACGAGTTCACAAAGAGGCAAAATTACCGCACGGCGTTTCATGTCAAGACGGTAGACAGGGTCTCGCTCTGTTGCACAGGCTGGAGTGCAGTGGTGCGATCATAGCTCACCGTAACCTTGAACTCCTGGGCTCAAGCGATCCTCCTGCCTCAGCCTCCCGAGGAGCTAGGAGCACAGGCGCGTGCCAGTGTGCCCAGCTGATTTTTTCCTTTTTCGTAGAGAGAGGGTCTTGCTCTGTTGCCCAGGCCGGTCGGGAACTCCAGGCCTCAAACAATCCTCCCGCCGCAGCCTCTCAAAGCACCGGGATTACAGGCATGACCCCACGGGCCCAGCCACAGGACCCCATTTCTTAACCCAGATTGTACTTACTCAGATGTCTGCAATGAAACAGTTTACTGAATGGGACATTCATATTTCGTGCAATTCCCTTTTTGTATTGTATTCCATTAAAATTTATGTGAACATATTTAAATAAATAGAATCCCAGGAGTGTCCACAAAGATTTGATTCTTCAGTGATCTGTATATTCTCTGATCACAATGCCACAACGGAATCGAGAAATTAATAACAAAGCTCATGAGAAAGCCCCCTATATGTTTGTACATTAAGAAATATCCTCCTATGTAATCCGTGGCTCTAAGGAAAACTCACATTGGAATCAGAAAATACTTTGAGCTGACTGACAAAGAAAACTTGAGAGCCCTTTGCCTGCCAATATTGCTAAGTCCCCTCTCCCGAGAAGGTTAGATTACACAGGGAAGAATCTCCTGCATGCGTGGCAAAGGGCAGGATGCCAGCCATCGGGACCCCAAATTCCAAAGGAGGCTAGGGCTTAAAAATTTCTGTAGGCAGTAAATTAAATCCCTATTCCGGGTTTGGGCATAGGCCTTCACGTGAGCCTGCAGTTCCAAAGTCCGTAAACCTGCGGAGAGTAAATCTCCCCTCCATCTCACAGAGTTGGGGTTGAGCGATTTGCCAAACTACAGGGAGCTGAGAAGGGATCTGGGTGTCTAAACGGTTATTAAATACACTTTAGAGCAATCATGTAATTTACAAAGGAATTCAGCCAAGAGAGGGGGAGGAGGAAGACAGGGAAGGGGTGAGGGTGAGAACGAAGAGGGATGAATGAAGTACTCGAACAAAGGTGCCCCTGGGGAACCCGGTAGCAGGAACAAGGGTCCGTGAGGAAGCTGAAGCAACGCCTGGTTCGCTCTGTTGGTTAGTCAGACTGCAGGGAGGCGCATCCGGCTGGACTTCACGGCCCCACCTTGAGTAGTGGAGGGCAGGACACCTTGAGAGAGAGGTGTCTCTCATGCTGGAAAACATAGAAGGGGACACTTGCCCCAACATAAAAGGGAAGGCAGTTACGTAAAGAGGCAAGACGCGGGTGCTGGATCCAGAACAGCAGACGTCAGTGACATTTTCCTCACCGAGCCCACCACAGAAATTACTTCCCCTGTTGTCCACGCTCATAGCTCCTTGTCATCTAATCCCCTATCATTTTCTGTAATTCGCAACAGAACAAATAGGCTGTGGTGAACGTTGTGATGTACCCGCCCTACCAGGCTGAAAGCTCCAGGCACAAGGCCCGTGTCAGGCCCGTCATAACTGAACCAATTTATTATTAGTCACTCGGTAAGGAGCAGGGGAGGGGAAGGGGGAGGGTGAGAGAAGAAAAGGCACAGAGAGGAGGAGGAAGGAGAGAGAGGGAGGGACGAGGGAGGGCAAGAGCGAGAGAGGAAAGAGGGGGAGGAGAGGCAGCGAGGGCTGGGGGAAGCAGGGGCGATGCCGGGCACGGCAGGGCCCGTAGGAGACAGGCAGGAGGGAGAGAGGAAAGATGAGGGGTGATGATGGGTGTTGAGGTGAGGGTCGAGGAGCGAGGGCAGAGGAATAGGGCTTTGGAGGACCTGGCTGAGGGAGTGAAGAGGAAGGGACGGGGAGAGACGTCCTTTTCCAGGGGTCAGAAGTGAGCACAGCCTAAGAGCGAGGGGCAGGATGAAGGGGGCAGTGAGGGAGGAGGATGTGGCCATGTTTGGGAACCCTACCCTGCCTCTGGAAAAAGGGATCCCCCATCCCGGGCCCTGCCTGGGACTTCTCGAAGGGACCATCTCAGAGGACAAAGCTGGATAGACCAAGAGTGAGGGGCGCAGGGGACATGTGTCACACCAGGGCCTGTCACCCCAAACAGGGGGACCTTCCGTGCCAACAGGCTACGCCTGCACATTCCAAGCTCGGCACCCTATCCTCTCTTCCCCTGTCAGACGTGGGTTTCAACAAGCATGTTTAACGAACCACTCCCCTTCCTAGGCCCCCTACTGCATACATTCCAACCTCTTTCGTGGTCATAGCACAGCCTCACTCGCAAGAATCCTATGGGCCGCCGGTGTAAAGCACTGTGAATATCTGTTCAGGACGACGCGACTGTGTGTGTGTGTGTGTGTGCGCGTGCGCGGGTGTAATAATCATGTCAGGGATCGATATATCTGGGCAAATCGTGAATGCTTCCAATGTGGTGGCTTTGCCAAAATCTCCTCTCCCAAGGGCCTTTATTTCAAGGACCAGCTCTGCTGTTCTCCCGCAGTCCAATGAATGCATCAGACGCTCAGCTTCAGTTCCCATGGCAACTGGGACTAATGGTCTAGGGACCAAGGATGAGACAAAGAGAAACGCAGGGAAATGTGCGTGCTCTGTCTTCCCCCGAGTTTCACAGCTCCTATTCAGGAATGAAAAAGGACATTCTCTTTCATTCTACCCTGCCCTCCCCTCACTGCTTGGTGGAGGAGGACAGAAAGGCAGGGGGCTTCAATACGAATCTGGAATCTCTACCTCCACACCATGTACTTGCATGGTTTTGGAGACCCAAATTTGTTTTCCCTCCAAACCATGCCCATAGGATCTAGGATTCCTGCCACCCCAACTCCCTCCCCTATTCCCCACCCTCTAGCCTGCCTCATGGTATGCGGGTTTTCCGGTTTTCCAGCATCCCCAATTTGATGACACACAAGTAAGTTTCAGCCCAGTTTCAGAAAGGCTCTTCCCAGAAGAGTTCCCTGATCCTCACTAGCAGAGTCACACAGGACAGACCCCCTCCCCCCTCTCCTCTGTGCCCTGGGTGAACCCTGCCCAGACCGTGAAACCAGTTTCTAGGACTCCCACTTCCCTCCCCACCACTGCTCTGACAGGACCTTGGAGACTCAGAGGAAGGAGGTTCCTGGTCCTCTCTGGCTTTTAGGAAACAGCCAAACTAATAAGGGGCCTCATCCATGCCCCTATTCCCGCAGTAGCCAATGGCCTCCTTCGTATGGGCTCCCTGTTTCAGAGCCTGGAGAAACACCGTGCCGGGCAGGATGTGACACGTCCAACAACATCAGTTTGTGAAGAAATGCAACACAAAACCTGGGGGTAGGTCTCCAAATTTCCCTTCAATTGTTCCAGCATGTCTCTGGAAGTCCGTTTGTCCAGCCCCACTCTCATGTCCTGGGACCCAACTGCCCACCACTTCCCATGTCCTGTAACCCCTCAGTCCAAACAATCCAAGTAACCTCATCTTCCCTCCAATTCAGCAACCCACATCCATTGCCAGGCCCTACACCGGAAGGAACCACTCTAACATTTGCCCATCTTCCTGACATCCTGGATCTTTTTGAGACGTCATGTCTGTTTTTGGAAAGGCAGACTGGGTGTCTCACACCCACCTCTGAGTATCCCCCTGCCAGTGTCTCCTCTGTGGTTCACACTCCTCTCAGGGCATCCCAGATCCACTTGGCTGCTGGTCTCTGTCTGGACGACCAGGACCAGTTTCCCCAGGACAAGGACCAGAGAGGAATGGTAATGCAAGGAAGGCAGTGCTTCGCTTGACTGCTCTGCTCTTTAAATCTCCCAAAACGTCGCTCACAAGACTCTAAACTATGTGTGAGTAACATACGTCAACAGAGGATGAAAAGTTTCTAGATGAGATTATGATGTGCAACACAACTACTGTGAAGTGATGGCCAAATACGGCTAGAGTCAAAGAAGAATCACTCATTCCCTGCTTCCCACAAAAAAAGGAAGGCCTTCTGGGGAGATTCCTTTTGGGGTTCATCCCTGTTCATAGCTTTTCTTCCCTGTGTTTGAGATGGCCCTTTCCTCCCCCTGCAATGGAGAAAGTACCCTCCTTTCATCTGCTTCATTGTAGGGATTTCTTTCTAATTCTTAACAACGGGATCTATCCATGTCTCCACCTCCCTCTGAACATACGAACACACACAGACACACAAACACTAAGGGACTATGAGTGGCACACAATCTTCTATATCCGATTCATTTCATAAAATTTCAATTTGTCAGTCTACACTAACCTCCATTAGTTAGCCTGCATCTCATGGACTTCAAACCTCATTCCCTCATGCTCTGGACACCTGTGCTTGGCCAATCCCTTATTCTCAATTTGGCCATCCACGGAGATGTAGGTCACCAGCACGTCTTTGTGTAAGAGTATGAATCTTGGAGCTGGTGGGTCAAATGTTTAATAAAGGTATCATCTCTACTGATCTGTCTTTACCTCCCACCCCTTCAACATTTTAATTCCTGAAGACAACCACTGTTTCTCTTGCATCTTCAAATTCTCCTATTTTTGTGGTTATTCACATCAGCATACACTTGTGCTCCACGGTCTTCTATTTTAAACAAGTATCTTCCCTTGATGACACTTCCCTATCAGCCATTGTCCCCTATATCTGCTGCCCTTCACAGAAAATTTTTGTGATAAGTTGTCTAAATGGGTTGCACCACTCCCTCATCTCCACCTGCAATGTCTTGCGACCATCCCCTCTGTCCTCTAGACATGCTTTTTCATGGTCTTTAATAACTCACGTGATGTCAAATTAAAATATCATTCCTCTGCCCTTGTTTAGCCTTGTAGTACCATAGAACATGCTGGCCGCTTCCTCTCTCTTGAAATCTTCAGGATTCCATTAAACCATCCTCTTCTGGTGACCCTTCTTCCTGTAAATCCTATTCTTCCAGTTGTTTCCTGGATCCTCTTGCTCTATACTCCTCTATGTGTTGATGTGCTCTGGAGTGTGGCCTTGGGCTCCTGTTTTCTCCTTTCTCTCTAAGAAATTTCTTTTCCCTTTATGAATGTAAATTACTCTTATATCTACATCTGACAACGTCTGTATCAGTCAGTGTGTTTGGTTACAATCAACAGAAAAAGACTCAGGATTGCTCAACCAAAAAGAAATCTTATGTAAGGACATCAGGTTGCACGTGGAGTCAATAAGAGAGCTGGGGTAACCGTGATTGGAAAATAAGTAGGCTCCACTGGAGCCTGAGAGGTGGAAACAATCATGAAGCTCCTAAAATACAGTCTCGTTTTGACATTGCCATTTGGTAGGTTGCTACTCTCCCAGAGAGGTTGCATTTGAAGCCCCCTCCTACATTTAACTTCTAGCCAGAAGTCTTCATATTTATTTGTTTTATAATAATTCAGAGATAATGATCCAACTTGTATGCTAACATATTTGCATGCATATATGTATGTTAACTTAGGAATAAATTACAAACATTTGGGATTCCTTTAGAGATTATCTTTTCTCCATTTATTATACTAATACAAGCAGT
>JAKFHU010000520.1:0-32969 GCA_023783475.1 Daubentonia madagascariensis
TACCTTCTTTCACATGCAGGAAAAGTCAGCTCTGCCTCACTTTCCAACTGGCAACTCCCCACCCAAGGACCAGCTTAGCAGATTAGAGACTGTCCCTGGGACTCCATCTCTGTCTTAGTTAGAGCTTGCCATTCAAAAAGTACCATCAACTGGGTGGCTTGTTCACGACAGGAATTCCTCACAGTTCTGGAAGCTGGAAGTCCAAGGTCAAGGTGCCAGCCTGATCTTAGGCTTATGTTGAGGGACCTTTTCCCACTGGTAGACTGCCATCTTCTCCTTGTATCCCCAGGAGGCAGAAAGGGTGAGAGCGCTTTCTGGGGTCTCTTTTATAAGGGCACTAATCCCATGCGGGAGGACTCCCCACTCCTGACCAAATTACCTCCCAAATGCCCCTCCTAAGCTAAGATTTACTAAACAGGACAAAGGAAAAACATGAATAAAAGAAAGACATGATAAATTAGACTTTATCCACATTCACCATATCTTCTCATCAAAAGAGGCCATTTAGAAAGTGAAAAAGCAAGCCACAGATAGGGAGAAAATATTCACAAAACCTATGTGACCCCCAAAACCTCTAGTTATAATGTATAATAGGCTCCTCCAACCTGGTAATAAAAACAAACCAAACAACCCAAGTTTGTTGGATGGGTTGGTGGAGAGTAGAAATTGTAAGATTTGACTGTAATACTATCATTTTGATGGTATTACAAAGACTTGAACAGATATGTTAGAAAAGAAGATACACACATGGCCAAGAAAGCATGTAAAGAGTGCTCAATATTATTAGCTATCAGGGAAATGGAGATTAAAACCACATTGAGCTACCTTTACCCCTCTCAGTAACATGCTAAAATTATAAGGAGAGGGAACATCCAATCTTGGTGAAGATGTGGAACAGCCACAACTCACACACTGTTGGTGGGAATGTAAAATGGTACAACTACTTTGGAAAAAATTTTGGCGGTTTTTATGAAGTTAGGTGTATACCGCTCTTTGGTACCAGCAATTCTTTACCTAGGTTTTTCCCCAAGAGACATGAAAACAGATGTCTACAAAATCTCTTGTGGGAAGAGTGTTCAAAGCATCTTTATTCACAATAGCCAATGCTGGAAGCAGCCCAAATGCTCATTATCAGGCAAACGGTAAACAAACCGTGCTATATCCCTGCAGTGGAACACTACTCAGCAAGAAAAGAGGATCGAACATCTGCTATACTCAACAGTGGGCAAAGGCAGAGAGATTATGCAAAGAGAAAGAAGCATGCAGAAAAGCGTATATGTGCTATGATTCCATCTGCATGAAGTCCTAGAAGAAGCATAAAGTGAAAACCATCTGGAGAGTGGTTGTTCCTAAGTAAGGCAGAAGAACAATGACAATGATTTTGATGATTCTACTGATTATAATATTATTGATTGAGTAGTCACTAAATCTAGGCACATCCAATGACAACAGTGTGAAGTAGAGTTCTTGTAGTGGCCCAATCTTGCAGGTAAACATGTTGAGGCACATAAAGTTTAAGATACTTAACCAAAGTCATGCCAGGGCTGAAGTAGATTTCCAACACAGAATCTGCATTCTTGGGCACAGAATCTACTGTCTTCGGTCTGTCTACTTCTCTGTTTCAGGTGCCTCTGGGATTCTCAGCTGTTCAGGAAGAGAGAGAATGACAGAGAAGGAGACAGAGGGAGAGAGGAGGGGGGCAGAAATGGAGGGAGGCAGGGGGCCTGTAGCTGTCACAGAGCAGAGCTGTAACTATTGCCAATGTGTTTACAACATAGAGAAGATTTCAGGGGACCAGGACGTTGGTAACCACCAAGCTTGCTGTGGTCAGGAGATGAATTTGATATGCCATAGATTTAGAAGTTAAAACTAAACTCTCAAGTTCTTAGAAGAAAATGTAGCAGAGTACATTTCTGCCATAACAGATAAAGGCCTTAACAATAAAACGAAAAAATAAAACCAAATAGAATTGCACCAAACGTATAAACGTCTGCCCATCAAAAATCACCACAAGAAAGTGAAGAGGCAAGCCACTGGCTGGGAGAAGGTGTTTGCACCTTTGCACCTGCTTACCTGGAAACATGACTCAAATCTTGAATATATAGAGTACATTTTGGAAATCAGTAATAAAAAGCCAAGCCAATTAGATTGGGCAAAATGTGTCAATAGCCTCTCTTCACAAGGAAGAATTTCTAACTGGTGGGTGAAAAGGCATATGTAAGTATGCTCAGCATCATTCCTCATGAAGGAAACACAAATTTAAGTCACAATGTGATACCATTTTACATCCACCAGAATGGAAATATGTTTAAAAGACAGCAAGCACCAAGCATTGTGGAGCAACTGTAACTTGCCTTGCTGTGGAGAAACCATTCTAGAAGAAACTATTTGGCTGTTTCTCCACAAAAAAGACTCATACAAGAATATTCATTCATAGCAGCCGTCTTGTTGAGTAAGTGGCATCTGTTGCCTATCACCAGGAGCAGAAGACCAAACACTTCTGGCCCTCGCATCTTGATGTCAGAGTGGCCAAGGAAAATACAATGCAGTCAAGCACTTGACGGAAGAACAAAGCTTGACTTACATAGGGAAGAGACAGAACAGGATCAGCTTCAGTAGTGGGTGTCAGTCCCCCACGGCCAACAGGTCCTTCGGGGCAAAGGGCCAGTGGCCTGCACACACCCGTTTTGAGACACAGAAGGTAGGACCCTGTCCCCTCCCTGGAGGGGGCAGATACAGCAGTGGTGTTGGCCAGGTGCTGTTTCATGCACATGCTTAAGCAGAACAAAAGAGTGCACACTGAGTCTGATACAGGGGAAGATATTCCCGCACAAAGTGATAGGGCCAGCACAGGCTGTCAGAACTCTTGATAAGGAAGTGTTCCAGGCCCAAGGCCCATTCTTAGGGCAGAGCAGAAGTGGAAATACTGCATGCAGGAGACTGCCTGTGCCAACACTTCACCCAACCGTCCATCAACTTCGGTGCATTCACAGGCACATTGGAAGGACACTCGTCGACAACACCAAAATTAAGAAGTGATAAACGCAGCGTGATATATCTCAAGGGCATAATGTGGCATGAAAAAAAAAAAGCCAGAAACCAAAGATAATGTACATCCATTCACGTGAATTTCAGGAAGAGGTAAAACTGGCCTATGGGATAGTCCTCAGGATAGCGATGTGTAAGTAATCGAGGAGGGTGGGCCTTTCCTGTAAAGGGGTTTTAAGGACCTTGCTGGGATGATGGCAGTTTTCTATAACCTGATCTGGGTGTTGATTACATTTGTCAAAATTCCGTATGCTGTGCAGTCAAGATTTGTGCATTTTACTCTATGTGAAGTATGCCCCAGTGATTTCCCGTTAGCCTACAAGTTAGAGGCCGGGGGATGGAGATGAGCCGATGTAGACCATGACAAACAGTTCGGAGTTTAAAGTCGTTAAAAGCTTGCTGTCCTTTGGTGTTAAAAAAAAAAAAATTCGCACTGAAATTTGAAACATCTCTACCGGAAAACCGTTCTGAGCACACTATTGCATTAGTGTAAGCCGCCAACACTGACTGGGTTATTTTCTGGTAATGCTCAGCCCCGACACAGAGTGGAGCACGTCCGGGGTGTCCCTTTGACCGCGGCCCTCTTTGCCTTGCATCGGAACTGGGAGGGAGGCGGGGGGAAGCGGAGGGCCGGCGTGAAGGAGAGAAAAGCAGAGAACAGAGAACGGGGAGAGCCCCCCACGGGGGCCCACGGGACGTTCGGCCGCCCTGGGGAGCCCCGCGGCTCGGGCAGGGGAGTCGCCGGCTTCCGAAGGCTGCCCTTCTTCCTAGCTTCCGAGTCGCCCAGCGCACGGGTTTGGATCGCAGCGAGCAGGACGCGTAGACGCAGCCTCTGGTTTCCCGAGGCCCTGGAGCCTGCAGGTTGTCCTGCAGAAGACGCGGTTCCGCCCAGCGTCGGATAAACGCGTCGTCCCCGTCGCGGCGAGGCCGGTGCACCCTCCTCGCCTCTGTGGCGCGGGGGCTTGGGGTGCCCGGCTCCTAACCCTAAGGCTGCAGGTTCGAGCCACGTTTAGGACACAGGCTGTTGGCACGTTTTTTTCCTACCCAGCACATCTTTTGACGTAAAGGCAGAGCGAGACTTCCATTACGGTCCTCTCCTCCGTGTCTTGGGCACAACATGAGCGCGTAGACCGAGGCCCTCTCGGATCCTCCCAAAAGAGCTAGGAAGGAAACCGGGTGTCCGCGAACCCCGATAGCCTTGAAAGCAGCATCATCACCATGAACCTCTGAATTCCTCTTGACAAAGGCGTCCCTTCCATTTTCTCCTTGTGCTGTCATTTATTTAGCTCTTTCCATATACTTTTGAAATTAGGTTGGTTCTGTGATTTTATGATTACATCTAACGCTGTAGTCATCATTCCCCTACGCATATCTTTGGCCACTGGTGTAAGTATTCCTACAGGATAGAGGTCCTGAAAGAGCAATTACTCTATCATAGTGTTTACATGCTTTTTATATCGTTCCGTTTTCTCTCCTTTGTTGGATTATTAAGTATACATTTTTCTTTTGTTACTTTAGTCCATTGCTTTAGGGTTTATAGCACACACCTTTAACTTATCACAGTGTGCGATCAAGTGATACTATACCTCGCCTTCTGGCCTTGATGCTATTCTTGCCGTGCATTTTGCTTTTACCAGTGCTACCAGCATGCATGTTTTAAAGGGCTCTCTGCTAATTGTCACATCATGTCAGTTCTGGTTCAGCTTCGATTGCTTGATTATGCTCCTCAATATGGGCCATGGTCTCCTGCCCCTTTGCATGCCTGGCATTCCTTGATTGGATGTAAACTTCACCTTCTTGTCTTCTGGCTGTTTTGGTATCCCTATATAACTTGAGATACCAAGGGTTTTTTTTTTTTTTTTCTGGGACAACCAGTTAAGTGACTTTGGATCAGTTTAATCCTTTTGGGTCTTGCTTTTATGGTTTCTTTTAGATATGTCAGTCTAGGGCTGAGTATTACCACTGCTAAGACAAGATCTTCCTGAGGATTATACCTAATGTCCTATGGATTATGAGCTGTCCACTCTGGCTGGTGGGAGCAAGTGCAATTTCCTGCCCTGCCTAAGCACCAGGCACTGTTCCACAACCCTTCAGAAGTTTTCTGTTTTGGGCCTCAGGCAGTTTCTTCACAAGCATGCACTGGGTGGTGCTCTGCTGAACACTTGAGGGTAACCCTTCCCACACCCCTGGATATTCTCTCTCTCTCTCTCTCTCTCTCTCTCTCTCTCTCTCTCTCTCTCCTCTCTGTGTCTGTCTCTTCACTGGGTCTTTGTCTCAGGAACTCTAGCTGCCTGGCTCTCCATGGACAATCAGCTCCATCCCCTCAGATTCCCCTCCTGGGGCCTGGCCTGGAAACTCCCAAAGGCCAAAAGCTGGGGCAATGGTAGAGCTCCCCTTGTTTGTTTCTCATCTCTCAGGGGATGCTGTCTTTGGTGCCTGATTTTTAGTGTCTTGAAAACTGTAATTTCATGTATTTTGTCTGTCTCTTTGTTTTGGGGGAGGAAGGGTGTAGCTTTCAGGCCGGAGAGTAAATCAGGTATCTGTTACTCCACCTTTGCCAGAAGCTGAAGGCATCCCTTTATATGTTCTTAGCTTGACTTCAGTAGAAGAGGTGCCAATTTATATTCCAGTGTATTTTTCCAACTCAGTGAGAGCCTCTTCCTTCATACTCTTGCCAGCACAACACACTTTCTATACATCAATCTGATCTACTAATGAGGGGACTGGTGCCCTCCTGGCCTAACTAAGCAGGAGGTAGAACAGAAAGACATGCTGGACATTGCCCAGAGATACTCCATTGCATATGCTCCACAGCTGGACTTCCAACACGTTTAGAAAGTCTTCCATTAATTGTAATTCTTTTCTTTGGTGAACTACTTAACCGAGTCCAGAGAAAACTGGCCAGAATGACCCTGGATTGCTTCCTGTCAGGGAGCTTATCAAAGAGGGGGGGAAAGAATCATGGTCCGAAACATTTGTTCCTCTTCCCTGTTCTTTCTGAGTTGCATCTTGCCTCTGTGGGATGCAAACAATCTAATGGCTGTTCTGCCTCCTATACAAGGGTGAATGAACATGCTGGTAACTGTCTCTGTATTATTCTTTGACAGTGTCTGGGGTTTGTTCCCCTACAAAAGTTGTCTCACTTGAGACCAATGTCTGGAGCCATAGCATCCTGCATCTGATGATGCATCTTGTGCAGACCTGGATCCTTAGGGTCATGGGCTCACTTTCCCTTGGTTCTTCATTGAATCTTATGAGTAAAACTTAACTCTTTGACTTTTACACACTAAATCCGGTTCTTGGGCATATCTCCCTACCTCCCAACCCCCCTCCCACCCCCTCCATCTGTGTCTATGTGTCTGTGTCTGTCTGTTTGTCTCTGTTCCTCATACTCCAGGCTTCCCCCAGTCTTACCCACTTTCTTCTCCTCCTCTTCAGCTTTCCGGGGTTCGCCTTCCTCTCTGCCTTTGAGTCACAGGCTGAGTCTGGGCCACCTTACAGGGTGCGGAGCTCATTCCAGATGGTACCCTCTTAACTTTCCCCAAATCAGGACCTGATTCTAAATTAGCTCTCCCAAGAAACATTCCAAAGAATGCGCATCTTGGAAAACCTTTTTCTATCTTCCCATTATCCAAATTACTCAAAAGATTAAAAGCTTGAAGTCCAAAGTAGAATTCTTTGTCTCTCACAGGACCCTGCATTAGGATGCCTCCATTCACCGAGCTTTTATTGGGTGCTTACTAGGTGCCAGGCCTTGCTCTAGGTGAGGTGCTGCATGGTGACCAAGTCCATCATCCCTGCCCTGTGGAAGCCACATCTGGAGGCATAAAGAAAGTTCGGTGTGGTGGGGGTACCCCTGGTTCCTGCCCTCCCCACAGTGTGTCCTCAGGTTTGGGCCAAGGGGGGCTAGCAGTGAGTGTGACAAGTGAAGCATAGCAAAGGATGGGGAAATGGGTGACTCCAGACCTAGACAATGTGGTGGCTGTGGTCACCTGTAGTGGGACTTCTTCCAAAGCACAGAGGAGCAGGGGCAGGGGGGCAGGAGGTAAGGTCGTGGATCTGCTGTTCCAGTATGGGAGCCCCCACTCACACGGGCCCGGTGTCAACTCCCAAACGTGCTCAACCGCAGGACTTCTGGCCTCAATGTCACCACAACCCCATGGCGTCTGGAACTCGTGCACTGGCACAAGGAAATGAGGATGCCCAGCCTGGGAATAGGAAGCATTTGATAGTAGACAAGCGTCATGTCAGACGTTGTAAGGCCTCCAGGTGCCACATGGCACTTTGTGGCACAGTTAGGGCATTCCCTCGGGAACCAACTAAAGACTAGTCAGTCGTCCCATCCCCCTCAGAGACGTCATTACCTTATAATTCTCTTCTTTTCTGACCTTCATTCATAAAGCTGTTTTAGGCAAAAGCTCAGTTCTGGAGCTCCAGAACCTACATATCCTATGGCCAATACACACCTTCCCTCCCCCCGCCCCCACCCCCAGTGGCTTTTAAGGTGCACGTCTCTGAGAAGCCGACAATCCCCCCCGCAAGAGGAACAAGAGAACCTTGTACTCTTCTGTGGTGAAGCCCTAGCCTCGAGTGGAAAACCTCACTTGGTGGCATTGGCAGGGGCAGTGTGACTTTCAACAAGTCACTGAAGTTTTCTGTGCCTGCATTTCCGTATTGTAAAATGGGCCCAATAGGAATGCTTTCCACTTGGGCTGACCCAAGTACAAATGAGACATGCAAGTAAAACGCTGAACCCAGGGCCTGATACCTGGTGAATGCTCCATAAGTTTAGCCATTATTACTGCTATGATTGCCAGTGCACCAACCTTTTAAATAATTTCATATCCTTTTATGGTATGGACGGATCCTTGTTTATTTAAACGTTCCCTAATTGATGGACATGAGATTGGCCCCAGTGTTTATTATTACAAATATTGCTGCTGGGAACATCCTTATACATTCATCCATCATCACTTCTGCGTTTCTCTAGGATAAAATTCTGGGAATCGAATTGCCATATCAAAGCATTAGGTTATTTCTAATTTTGCTAATTCCTGCCCAGTTGCCCTGCAAAGAAGATGTAGCGAGTCATGTTTCTAGCAGTTCTACTCTCTTGACAACACTGCCTAGTAGTACTGCCTTACCGTTTTTTGAAAAGTATTTTGGCCAACAATTACTCTCTTTGGGCGAGTGTACGCTCGGTTGGGCTCTGGACGTTTGGCAGCCTGGAAGAGCTGAAAACAACATGCTTGTACCCCGTTCTCTTCTAGTTTCACTTTGCTCCCTCCAGTCTCCACCTGCCAGCCCCGCAGCAGCACGAACGTGCCCCCGACCTTGGCACGGTGGATGCTACCGCTCGTTGTTCGGGATTCCGTTGGGTGACGGGCTGGTCCCCAGGGGAGAACGGGACGGGGCCTCTCGGGAGCCTCCAGTGTGCAGGCGCTTCTGCTTGCGGACCTTGCGGTGCACCAGGCCACGCCTCTGAGAGGAGAGCGCCAGGCGTCGCCAAGGGGCCTCCCTGCCTGGGAACCGAACCCGGGCCGCAGCGGCGAAAGCGCCGAATCCTGGCCGCGAGGCCACCGGGGGTGGGGGGCGCTACTGATAGTGACGCGCGTAGGGGCTCCTCTTCGTCCCCCGACTAGCTCAATGACGAGCGCCCGAAACTCTTAACGCACATGCCTTTGGCTGCAGCTCCAGGTGCAGACTTAGGTTCGTTTCCTTTTGTTGCGTCGCGCAATTCAGTCTGCTCCGCAGCCGCGCTCGGGTGGGAGGGAGCGAAGTGGGCTTCACAGGAAAGACCTCCTTGGTCTTCAGAGACATGGTACCTGCCGGCTTGTAAAGAAGACGTCGGCGACAGATGCAGAAGGTTGGGGACTTCCGGACCTAAAGCCAACACGAAGTCCGCCTCGTCCGGCGCCGTCGTCTGCAATCTGGCTCACAGCAGCGGACAAACGAGGTCCCTCCCCAGTGCTTAGCAGGGATGAGGCGTGCGGACCGCGCCTCGGCCGCCTTTGTCACCACGCCGGCCCGCCAGTGCTCTCGGCTCTCGACAGAGGCCCCCCGGGAGCCGTAGGAACCGCCCCCCACGCTCGCGCTCTGCGCCCCCGCAGTCGGACGCGCCTGGCCCGCGCGCCCCCTCCCCGCGCGCCCGCCCTCCCCGCGCGTCCCCTCCCCGCGCGCGCCCTCCCCGCGCGCTCTCCCTCCCCGCGCCCGCCCTCCCCGCACGCCCTCCCTCCCCGCGCCCTCCCTCCCCGCGCGCCCTCCCTCCCCGCGCGCCCGCCCTCCCGCGCGCCCTCCCTCCCCGCACCCTCCCTCCCCGCGCGCTCTCCCTCCCCGCGCCCTCCCTCCCCGCGCGCCCGCCCTCCCGCGCGCCCTCCCTCCCCGCGCGCCCGCCCTCCCGCGCGCCCTCCGGCGCCGCCCTCCCTCCCCGCGCCCGCTCTCCCCGCGCCCGCCCTCCCCGCGCGCGCCCTTTCTCCGCGGCGCCTCTGCGCGGTCCTCCGGGCAAAGAGTCAGCCCCTCGGTTCCGCCCTGTCGCTCACTACCCTCCACTCACTCGAAGTCCGACGCGCAACCACACTTTCAGGTTTTCACAGGTACCGGAGCAAAGGCGACGGCTCAGGGCACTCGGCTGTTTTTAAACATCGAATGAAAACACAACATTTCCAAACTTGCGGGAAGCTGTGCTGAGGGGGCGATTTGAGGCACCGAACGCTCATGTTAGAAAAGAGGAAAAGTCTCGAATCAACAAGCTCAGCTCCCGCGTCGAGAAACAAGACGAAGGAGAGTAAAAGACCCGGAGCAAGCGGAAGGAAGGAAACAATAAGGATAGGCGCAGGAATCAATGAAATTGGAAACAGAAAAGCAACGGAGAAAACCAATGAGACAAAAGCTAGTTCTTTGAAAAGATCAATAAACCTGACGAAGGAAAAGAGAGAGAAGACACAGCTCAAGAGCATCAGGTCACCGCACACTTTGCAGGTATCAAAGGGACAAAAATATCCGGAAACTGAAAACTCTGCATACACATAACTTACACGACCCAGAGGAACTGGACCAATTCCTCGTAAGTACAAACTACCACAACTCACCCAAGGCAAACTAGGTCCTCTGAATCGCTCTGTGACTATTAAGAACATTGGATTCCTAATTTTTAAATTCCCAGAAAAGAAATCTCCAGGACCAGATGGTTTCATGGGAGAATTCTACCAAATGTTTAAAGAAGAATTAACACCAATTCTATACAGTCTTTTCCAGAAAACAGAAGAGGAGGGAACACCTCTCAATAATAGCCTCTATGAAGCTATTATTACCCTGATTCCAAAACCAGACAACAAAAAAGGTGCAAAAAAGAAAACTACAGACAAATGTCCCTCATGACTATAGATAGATGACAAAAATCTTAACAGGATACTAGCAAATAGAATTCAGTAATCTATAAAAAGAAGTATACACTGTGACCACGTGGGGTTTATTCCAGGGATACAAGGCTGGTTTGATGTTTGAAAGAAGAAAAATCACATGAGTTTATCAATCGATGAAGAAAGACCATTTGACACAATTAGACACCCATTCATGGTAAAACCTCTCAGAAAAACAGGAACAGAAGGGAACTTGACAAAATTCCTCAACTTGATAAAGAATGTCTACCCCAAAATTCACAGTTAACATCATCCCTAATGGCGACAGACTGAATGCTTTCCCCCTAAGAGTGGGGACAAAGCAAGGAAGCCCATGCTCACCACTGGTATTTCACGCAGGTGTTCTTCTACCCAGAGCAATAAGACAAGAAAAGGAAATAAAAGATACATTGGGAAGTTGGAATACATGAACTTTTCCCTATTCTTCCTGCTAATTGCGACCTGAAACCCTGAACATTGTGTATAAAACAAACGTAAGAAGACCCTGAAGGGTGGAGAGGCAAAAGCAGATCAGCTAGGGACATCGGGACCCAAAGAAAGTCAGGTGGTGAGTTCCCTGGGTTTTCTTTCCCCACATACATCCTAGACTTAGCCCTGAAGGAGCTGACAACCCAGAAATGCCAAGGGGTGCAGATCCAACAAGTCCCAATAAAATCCTGCTCTTTCTAGCCAGAGGACCAGAAAAAGGGCAGCCTAGCAAGACAAAAACGTTTTGGGCAATAACCACTCTTCTCAGGTCAGACACCACAGAGGAAAACCTTTGGCTCCACCCACACAAAAGCCAGCAAAGTCTGGCTTTCAGACTTTTCACGCTTGCAAACGTACATTGGGATACCCCAAACTCCAACCTGCCAGGGTGACGTCAGAGAAGGAAGCTGGGACTGTCATCCCTGCTAGGTGATAGTAAGTCCACCATCCTGTCAGTGGAAACTACATCTGGAGCCTGGACCTCACCTACAGTGTCAACAGAGGTCCGTCCGGTAGAAACTTAAATTTCTACGCACACCTGGCTGTAATGAGGTGGCGCCACTGCCTTCCCCTGCAGAAGCCCAGTCCAAAAAATGTAGTTAAAACAGAAGGTTTAAATAAGATCCAGAGTCTGATAACATAATACCCAAAAGTCCAAGTTTCAATTGAAAATCATTCATCATATCAAGAACCAGGAAGATCCCAAACTGAAGGAAAATAGACAGTAAGTAGATGCTGGCAATGAGATCAGAGAGACGTTAGGATTATCTGACAGATTTTAAAGCAAGTGTGATAGAAGTGCTTCAATGAGTGATCATGAACACACTTGAAAGAAGTGAAAAACATAGAAAGCCTTAGCAAAGAAATGCCAGATATAAAGGAGAACAAAATGGAAGCATTAGAAATGAAAAATGCAACAATCAAAATAAAAAGCCCAGGAGAGAGGCTCGACAGCAGAATGGATGGTGCAGAGCAAAACATCAGTAAACTGGAAGGGAAACAACAGGAATTATGCGATGTAAACAACAGAGAAAAAACAGACTGGGGAAAGAGATAAACAGAGCCTCAGGGATCTGTAAAACTACATCAAAAGGTCTGACTTTCCTGTTGTCAGAGTCTGGAAGGAGAAGAGAAAGCACAAGGCTGAAAAAATACTCAAAGAAGTCAATGGCTGAAAGCTTCCCAGATTTGGAAAGAGACATAAACCTTCAAGAAGCTGTGCAAACCCCATATGGCCAGGCACATGATAAGTATACATTAGAAACTAAAGACAAAGAAAATATCTTGAAAGCAGCAGAGAAAGGTGACACCTTAGCTAGAGGGGAAAACATTCCGATGATGGTAGATTTCTCATTGGAAACCATGGAGGCAGAAGGAAGTGGCATCATACTTTCCAAGTGCTGAAATAAAACAGTTGGCAGCCCAGACCCCTATATCTAGTAATAACATCTTTCAGGAATTAGGGGAGAAATCAAAACAGTTTCAGGTTAAGGAAAACTAAGGGAATCTGTCACCAGCAGTTCTACCCTAAAAGAATGGCTAAAGGGAGTACTCTAAGCAGAAAGGAAATGATTAAAGAAGGAAGCCTCGGTCGTCAGAAAGAAAGAAAGAAAAAAACAGTAAGACAATAGGTTTTCCTTCTCCTCTCGAGTTTTCTAAATTGTGTCTGTTTAAGAAAACATCACAACACTGTTCTAATTCTATGTAAAGGAAATGTTTAAAACAATTACATTATAAACTGGGAGGGTAAAGAGACATAAAAGGGAGGTAAGTTTTCTGAAGTTCACTCAAACTGGTAAATTAATGACACCAGTGTGAACTAAAATTAAATAAAAGGCTCCCTCCCCTACCGGCTGATTGAATGGACTCCCTCCTGGCCAAGGGGATATCCTAAAACTAAATTGTCTGCCACCAGGAGGAGGTCAGACAGGCCCCACCATGCCCCCCCTCCCTTCTTGGAGACGTCCTTTGTAACTCATCAACAGGCCTAAGGCTGTGCAAGACAGACCTGCAGGTCCTCAATTTACACAAAAAACATAGGTCAGTGACTTGTCTCTTTCTTATGTAAAACATTCCAAGCCTTTAGACAAAGCTTCATTTTTTAACCAATTACAAGTCAAGGAGTCTTTAAACCCACCTATTACCTGTAAGCCTCCATTTGAGATGGCCCACCTTTTCCGGCCAAACCAATATATGCCTTCCACGTATTGATTTATGACTTTACCTGTAATCCCTATCTCCCTGAAATGTAAAAAACCAAACTGTAACCCAACCACAGCAAGTCCAGTTGCTCAAGGCTTCTTAGGTGTGGCTCCGGGTCATGGTCCTCAAATTTGGCTCAGAATAAACCTCTTTAAAATTATTTTACAGAGTTCGGCTTCTTTTCCATTGACACCAGTATACTGTGATAAGACAGATAGATAGATATCTGGAGAAACCAAAAAAGCTACACAAATAGATATACTCAAAAACACTATGGAGAAAGCAAAATGCAATTCTAAAAGATGTTCCAGTCACCACATGAAGGCAAGAAAAAGAAAACAGATCCAAAAAACAAAAACAGAGGGAACAAACAGAAAATGAAAAGTAAAATAGCAGACGTAAGCCTTACCATATCAATCATCATATTACATGTAAATGGTCTAAATATGCCAATTAAAAGACAGAGATTGGCAGAGTGTGTGAATAGACATGAACCAACTATATGCTGGCTACAAAGAAACAAACTTCAAATGTAATGATACAGGAAAGTTGAAAGCAAAAGGATGGAAAAAGATATATCATGCAAATATGAACCAAAGGAAAGCAAGACTGGCTGTGTTAACATCCAAAAAAGTGCATTTCAGGGCAAAGAAACTAGCCAGAGACAGAGATCATGATAAAATGATAAAAGGGTCAATCCACCCAAAGCCCCCACGGAAGTCATAAATGTGGATGCAACAAAAACTGACCAGTCCTGAACAGAGAAAAGGACAAATCTGAAAATATACCTGTAGGCTCTACATCCCCCTTCCTCAACAATTTACAGAACTAGACAGAAAATCAGCAAGAATATAGAAGAACCCAACAGCATGATCAAACAGCAGGACTTAATTGACAATTTTAGAACACCCAACCACAGCAGAACACACATTGTCATGGGCTGCATTGTGTCCCTCCTCACCCCCATAATCCTAACATTATTAGCCACTAGTGATATGCCCATTAAAACCACAATGAGATCTCTCTACACACCTATTAGAATGGCCAAAATAAAAGCATGAAAACATCAAGTGGTGGCAAGGATTTGGAGAAAGCTGGATCACTCACACTTTGCTGGTGGGAATGTAGAATGTTACAGCCACTCTGGAAAATATTTTTCTGGTTTTTATTTTTAAAATTAAACATGCATCTACCATACCACCCAGGAAATGCATCCCTGGCATTTATCACAGAGAGATAAAACTTATGTTCACACAAAAACCTGCATACTAAAGTTTATAGCAGCTTTTTTCTTAATAGCCAAAACTGGGAAAAAATGTAGATGACTTTCACAGGGTGAATGGTTAAACAAACTGTGGTATATCCATAGCATCGAATACTACTCCACCATAAAAAAGAGCGAACTATCGATACATGCAATAAGCTGGATGAATCTCTAGAGAATTATGCTGTGTGAAAAAAAGATAATCCAAAAGGTCATACACATATGATTCCATGTACATACATTCCTGAAATAAATAAATTATAGGAATGCAGAACAGATTAGTGGTTGCTAGGGGTTACAGAGGGAAGGGGAGGGGCACTGAGAAGAAGGGGGCGTGGTTATAAACAGGCAACGTGATGGATCCCGTGGTGATGGAAATGTTCTGTACCTTGATTGTGTCAATGTCAATACACTGGGACTATAGTATTTGCAATATTTGCAAATATTACAATTTTGGAAATATTACCAAGATGGTCACCATTGGAAGAAACTGAGTAAAGGGTACAAGGAAACTCTCTTTATGAGTTCTTAAAATTGTATGTGAACTATTTCAAAATAAAAAGTTTACTTAAAAAAACCTAAGGATATTTATCCTAGATTGATCTTGCTTTTGCTTAGAAAACATAAAGGCAATAGTATTTTCCCAACACCTTTCCTTTTGTCAAAGACAGTTTCAACAAAAACAGTTTTTACAGCTTTTCTTAAAAGAACAGTTTAAAACTTCTACTGATCCTTACTCTTCTTTGAGAACTCCCCAGGGTTTTCTTCCCACCGCCCTCCCTGTACATCTTTCAAAAGCACAGAGACCAAAACTGGCACGTAATACTGAGTTCTGCATCTGGGTTCTCCAGAGAAAGAAAATCAATAGGATATGTATGTATCGAAAGAGATTTACTGTGAGGAATTGGCTCACATGATTATGAGAGATTACGACCCAGGAGAGCCGAGTATAGCTCCAGATCGAGTCCAGGTCCCACGGCAGAAGACCAATGTCCCAGCTCAAAGAGAGTCAAGCAGAAATAAAGACTTTTTTCTTAGCCTTTATTTTATTCACGCCTTGGATGGGTTGGATGAGGCCCACCCACATTGGGAAAGGCAATCTGCTTTACTCAGTCGACCGATTCAAATCTTAATCTCATCCAGAAATACCCTCAGGGACACACCCATAAATAATACCTGGGCACCCCATGACCGAGTCAAGCTGACACAAAAATTGACCTTCTTCACAAATACTCTCAATACAAAGGACTAATCAATTTAGCACAATGTCTTGCCTGTTTATCTTATGACTATTAATATATTCCAGTGTAATATTGGCTTCTTTCCCTCACAGTAGCAACATCTAGGGTTTTCATTTAACATGAGGTTAATTTTGACCTTATGAAGTCTCTCCCCAGCCACCACCTACTGACACCAGAAAGTGGACTCCAAAACCGGGGACCAGCCTGAAGGCCAAGAGGGTTCTTGGCTTCGTGCGGGAAGGAATTCAAGAACAAGCTTTCAGTTGGAGATGAAAGCAAAATTTATCAAACAAACAAACAGCAAGCAGGCTACCCGGTAGACATGGTAGCACCTGTATATTGCTGTGAACTCTATTTATGGCTATATCTTGATTGTGTGCTAAACAGGGGGTGGATTATTCATGGGTTCCCTGGGAAAAGGGAGGAAATTTCTGGGAATCAGGGGTTCCTCCTCTTCTCATACCATGTAAGGTAACCTCCAGGCACTGTTGTGATTGTAAACTGTCATGGCACCGGTGGGAGTTTCTTTTAGCATGGTGACACATTAGGAGCAGGGGATAATGAGCTACAAGGGCAAGCAGAGGTTGCTCTTGCCACCTTCTTGGCTCTTGCTGGTCTTAACCAGTTTCTTCACTGAACCCTGTTTTCCTGTTTTTGTCAGAGACCTCGGTTTGGGTCTTGCCACTTTTTGATGACTTGGGCCCACCGGTTTCCTATCTTACTACCATTACCACTTGTGGATCGTTGTGGCTTTTAAAAAAAGTATCAATAAGCTCTATACTTTGCTAATGTATGTTTGAATTTCATTCTGGCTCCACAAGTCACTTTCCATTTTGACAAAGTCTTAAAATATTTTTGTCTATCTCCTTGAATATGGGTGGTGGATACCTATTATGGTGCCCACACTCAACCTAATGGTTTCCTTTACTTTCATTCGGGTCTCAGTAGATGTGCCTGGGCTGCCTTAAAGCCACTGAAAATGGCCTGTGGCCCTGTCCATCCAGTGGAGGCCAGTGAAACCTGGGCCCTGCAGTGGAAGGACGGAAAGTGAGAACCGCTGACTCAGCACACTGTGGCTCCACCCGAACCTCTGTACTAAGAGATGACCAGACACTGTGATGCCTTCTAGCAGGTAAGGCCATGTCCCTAGGATGACCCTGGGCCTCCGTTAACATGCCCGTGTGAGAAAGCTCAAGGCTGCCAGGAGAACTTACAGCCTGCTCTAGCCAGCACCTGATGAGGATGATCGGCTCCTGGCCTCCCTTTCTTTCTTTGTTTTTTTTAAAATAATTTTTATTTGAAAATATTAGGGGGTACAAGTGTTCTTGTTACATGGATGAATCGGATAATGCTGAAGGCCAGGGTTTTTAGCGTGCCCGTCACCAGAGTAGTGAATATTGTACCCAACAGGTAAGTTTTTGTCCAGCCCTCCTCCCACCCTCCCCCTTCCTAGTTTCCAGTGTCCTTTACGCCACTTTATGACCATGTGTGCCCATTGGTTAGTCCCCACTTATTAGCGAGAATGTGTGGTGTTAATTTTTCCATTCCTGAGATACTTCCCTTGGGATAATGTTCTGCAGTTCCATCCAAGTTGCTGCAAATGACAAATCAGAAGGGAGTTCAGTTCTTTGCTGTCAGTAGTTACTGAATAAAACCCATTTTTACCACTTTAACTATGTCCATCTTTGTTTATCTTAGACAAAAGAAGTGCAAGTTACAGTTTTTAGTGACACAGCAGCTGCAAAGAGAGGCACAGACATGACAGGAGAGGGAGGGAATCACCTGACCCTTCTCATTTCACGGGAATCTATTCCCAACTGGCGATCATGGGCCTGAGACTTAGCTGGGCTGCCCTGGAGTATCTCTCTATGGCTCTGTTGCAAGACTTGAACAGGCTGCTAGTAACACTTGGTGTGACCACAGCCAACTTCACAGATGCCATTAAGGGTTAGGAACAAAGTGAAGAAGGGAAACTTAGAAAAGCTATGATGTTGCTGTGTGATGCTGGTTGGACTAATTTAGCAAAACCCCTTTTCTAACATTTAGCAGTTTCTCAAAGAGTTAAGCGTACACCTACCCTATAAGGCAGCAATTTTACTTTTATATATTACCCATGAAAAATGAACACATACATCCAGAGAGGCTTCTATAAAAATGTTCATAGCAATGTTGTTTATACTAGGCAAAAACTGGATACAGAGCAAATCTCCATCAACAGAAGAATTAATATACAAACTATTGTATAGTTATAAAATGGCTTAGTGCATTACAATAAAAACAATCAAGCTACAGAAAAACACAATAACATGGGTAATGCCCTCAAACTCTATGTTCAGCAAAATGTGCCTATCAAAAAAATGGTTCTGAACATCTACGACAAAACTATGTTCATGTACCTGTCTGATACTCCTGTGTACATGAACCATCAGAACACAAGACTGTTTACCTCTCTGAGATATTGTGATGGGAAACTTTCTGGGTTGAGGAAAATGTTCTATAGCTTGGTCTGGTTGATAGTTGCAAGGGTTTATATATGTGTTAAGTTTCAATGCTACAAGGGTTTATAGATTTAACAAGTTTTATTGTATACTTCTTACACATACATTTTTTAACATAAAAGTAAGGTTAATTATTTTTTTAAACTGCTGAAATCTCAAAATGAATCATTTTTTTAGTTCTTGGTTTTGACACAGGAACGTGGACCCAAAACTGGGGTCCAGCCTGAAGGCCAAGTGGGTTCTTGGCTTGGACCAGAAAGGAATTTAAGAGCCAGCCGACAGAGTAAAGCAAAAGTAAGTTTACTGAAGTAACAAGGAAACAGAAGGAAGGCTTGCTCCATAGGCAGGACAGCAACTCTCTCTCAGAGCAGCAGAGAGTAGCACTTTGTGAGTTTCTGGCGTCTTATTTTATACCTTCTGTTTGATTTTATGTTAAGCAGAGGTAGGATTAGTCATAAATTTCTGGGAAAGGGATGGGGAGTTCCTGGAATCTAGGGTTCCTCCCCTTTTAAACCATATAGAGTAACTTCCAGGCATTGCCGTGGCATTTGTAAACTGTGGCGGTGCTGGTGGGAGTTCCTTTAAGCGTGCTAATACATTTAAGCGGGGCCGTAGTGAGCAGGGAGGGCACCCAGAGGTTGCATTTCCTGGCCATCTTGGTTCTAGGCAGTTTTGTCTGGTTCCTCCACCACCTTCTGTTTTATCAGAGACCTTGGTTCAGGTCTTATGACTCCTTATGGAGCAGGGTCTGTCAGGTCCCTATGTCACTTTTACCCCGATAAAATTTTCACTTTTATATATTCTGTAAAATCGGTAGAAAAGAATTTCAAGTGAATTAGAACTTTTTACATTTCCTAGACAATGCTAGAAGTTTGGAACATCTTAATTCCCTTTACCCTCTTCCTGACTTCCGAGTTATTGTCATTAATTTTAATTCAACACATATATTAAGTCACATAGACACCATTATTATTGTTTGGACGGCAATATTTATTTGATTTAGCAACATATTTAACCAATATGTTGCTTTTCATTCCTTTGTTCATTTTTCCACATTTCGCTTGGGATCATTTCGCTTCTGCCTGAAGAACTACATTTTGCATTTTCTTTAGTCAGTGTGTGCTGCTTATCTGGAAAGGGCTGCACTTCACCTTCACTTGAAAGATATTTGGTCTTGGATTAGTAGCCAGTAGTAGGTTGAAAATGAAAGTATTTTAGTGCTTTAATGATGTCTTCTTTTTCATGGCTTTGCTGAGAATTCAGCATCCACCTTTGGACACGATAGGAATTTTCCCCTTCTGGGGGCTGCTACAACTTTCCCATTTGTCTCTGGTGTTCAGCAGTTTCACCATCACGCCCAGGTGTGGTTTTCTGGTCCTTATCCAGCTGGGAGTTCATAGATCTTCTTGCACATGTGGCTTGATAGCTCATCAGTTTTTCTTAACTGTCCATAATTAAGAAATATTTTCTTTCACTATTGTACCTGCCCATTTTCTGTCTCCTGTAACTTCTGAGACGTTCGTTGTGTGTATGTCAGGCCTGTATGACACGACCCATATTTTTCTTCCATTCTTTTCTTAACTTTCCTTCCTGTTAGCTCTCTGTTCTTAAGTCTGCGTAGTCTCTACTTACTCATTTCCAGGTTAGTAATCCCTCTTCGGGGGATCCAAACTGCTAATAAACCAGTCTATTGACTTTTTAAAATAATAACTATTGCAATTTTATTTCTAAATTTAATTTATTTCATTTCTAAGTATAAGAATTTATTTCATTTCTATTTATTTCTAAAATGATTGCATTTTATTTCCATACTATCAATTTCGTTTAAAAATGGATGCTTATTTTATGGTGAAAAACTTTACCAAGTCTTTTATTTCCTGAACATCTAAAACATATCATTTTAATGCTAGTGTCTGATAACCCCAGTGTCTCCATCACCTGTGAGAAACCTCTTCTTCCATTTTTGTTTGTTTGTTTTCTCTTGCTTCTGTTTTTCAATATTTCTGGAACTTTGTGACTGAATGATGGACCTTTGTGTGAAAAGCTGTGGAAGGACTGAGTCAAGTTATGTCTCTGGGAAGATTAATCACCCTCCCCCGGCAGGCAGCAAAGGGCCAGATGACCTCCACCCAATCTCTGTCTCAGCTAATTTGCAGCTTGTTTTGACTCATAAGAATCCTTTATTTTTCTGTGTTATAAATTCAGCAACAGAATTTTTCCCTTAGAGAAACATCCCATTTGAAGTATAAACAGCAAACCATTTTTTCCTAGAAATTGTTAGTTGTCTTATTTCAAATTTATATAAGTGGATATTACTGTCCTTAAATGATCAGGGCAGTAACACCTTTAAATTTTTTAGAGACCTACTTTCCCTGCAGAGGAAGACACAGTATTCCACTTTGTTTCCTGAGAAAATATTGTATATTTATAAAATGAAAAAAATCCATCAAAGTAGTGGGCATTCTAAAGGATCTAATTGTCATAAATAACATCATTTAAGGTGGACACAGAGGCAAAGGTATCTATTAACAATACTCACCTCAGCACCATTAGGTCTTTGGAGGTCCTCATTGCTAAAAATCTGAGTAATTCTGTGACACACTTTTGAGTCTGGCAGGATATTCTCTTTTCCAGGGTATGAAGTTGACGACCTAAATAACAACAAAGAGAGAGTGGTTCTGAAAAGAAATGAATTTATTCAGGAATAAACAGGGGATTGCAATGCGGGATATGTACACTGTGACAAATCATAGGCACAGCCCGGGAGGCTGAGACAAGGGGAAACTTTAAGAGGCAAAATGAGTAAGTACATAAGTTGTTTTGAAACAATCATCCTTGGTCACAAGGAATAAAAATGAGGGTGGTGTCAGTTCAAGGTTCAATAGGCAGTTGCTAGGCAGATGTCTTCGAGAAGTATTCTTTGTGTAAGGCTGGCCTTTGTGCCAGGTTGTAGTTTTCAGAGAGTCCTTGTAATAGTTCATATCATAGGCATGTGTGCATGAGAGCTTCTCCTTTACAGTCCTCTGACTCAATCTTGTTAGGGTTTGGCATAAGTGACTCTATTTTGATTCTGACAAATTTTACAGGCTATTGCTTTTCATCCATTCTTACTAGGGGCTGAACTTGCTTAAATTCCTGGAAATTATTAGGTCTTGATTTGTATAATTGTCGGAAGTGCTCACATTGCTGATTCAATTGCCTATTTGAGGTGATACAAATGTCTTCCCTCTCCTTTCTGTGGTGTGATTTTAAAAATCCTTAAAGGACATTTGTTTGAATTTTTCCAGTTGTTTGGAAACTCAAATATTCCAATCAAAGAAAGCTGCCCCTTGCATGCAAGAAATTCAGCTTTCTTCCTGTACTAAGATCCCTTTTAGGTATAGCAATTTATCAAACCCAGAGTTGCTATGGCACTGGCAGTGTTGGTGGTGGGGCAACCATTGCATATGAAGATCATCCTTAGCATAGATATATGACTATTGCAGGTATTGACAACTATAAGGCCACGAGATTTTTACCAAATATTGGAAAGGCACAATGTGAACAACTTCTCATTGCTGCAGTCTCAAGTATCAGGAAATACCAGATCCTCAGAATATAAATAGACAAACAAGACTCACAGATGAGATTAGCTTTCATGTACCAACAATCAGGGAATGAATCCCTGTCAACCACCACCCAACAGAGATTGTCGGTAGTTCACCTCATAACATCAGAATCAGAAAGCCACACTGATGTCACTGATGGGAGAAAACAATGATGCAAAACTGAGAGAGAAAGAGTAGGGGAGACTAGTCCAACAACCATACTTAGTATGTAAAAGTCAAAGAGCTCAATTTCTGTTCATGAGATTCAACAGAAGAATCAAGGGAACGTTAGCCAATAGCTGTAAGGGTCCAGCTCTGTATGAGGTGCCTGTTAAGTGCAGGATTCTATTGGCTCTGATGTGTTTCAGATGGGCTAAGTTTTACGAACATGGTACCTACAAAAAACTGTCCAGGAATACTATAGAGACAGTTATCTGCATGCTAACTTACCATGGTAGAGGAGGGAGACCCGGTATTAGATTGTTTTCATCAAATAAAAGCAAAACCAATATTTGTAAAGAACAGAGGAAAGGGCAGGAGAGAAAAATGTTTGGGACCGTTGTGATTTTCGTCCCCTTGGATAAGGGACTTGGCAGAAAGCTATCAAAGAGGTCTCTCTGGCGTGACTTTTCCCCTGTATGACTTGGCCACCACAGAAAACTAGTACAGATATTAGAGGATTTTAAAATATCTTAGAAGTGTAAGCGTCCTGTGTATGGAACAGAATGCTTGGGGTGTAATGTCCACCGTGTGCTTCTGTTGTACCTCCCCCTTAGTTAAGCCAGGAGGGCACCTCTCCCCTTAGAAGAATGTCACAGATAGATGTATGGGAAGTTTGTCCCACTGGCAAGTAAATGAAGAAAGGGACATTGACAGAGTTGGGAAATAAATTGGAACATGATTTGATAACCCTCCCGTGGAGGGTAAATTTGCAGAATTTACTAAAGTTAGAAGCACTATAGAAACACTATAATGCAGCAATGGCACATCCAGTTCTCCACACTATAGAAATATCTTATAAGTGACCAAAGAATATGTACAAGAATGATGATTGCAACATTATTTCTAATCCTAAAACCAGGAGAGGAACCTCATTTCAAAAACATTTTGAAAAGGGTTAAATGAATCACACACAAACTGAGAAAGAAAGGCTTTTTTCCCGAAAAAAATGGAGAGCATAATTATGATGAATGATCCCACTGGTCACAACGTGGTTGACTGAATCGAGGCACATCCTGGGGATCGGCCTCCTATGACAGATTAAAAACACTGAGGTACACGAAAGTCTGCCTTCCTCGTCCCAGGCTATAAAGGACAGAATAAAGATTTCACCGCAAAAGAAGCAGGTCATCAGGTCTCTGTTTCAGGAATTTCTTGAGTTTGCAGGCCTGTCAATCCCAGCAGTTTGGGAGACTGGGGTCCTGGAGGTGGGGTGGCTGGCACCTGACAGGTATCAGTCAGAAACCAGCGTGGGGGACCCTCGCGACGAGAGAGCATCTCTTCCCATGTCTATCACGCAGCAGTTGACAGTTGACAGGTGGCTGGAACAGGCTAAAATCCACAGCTTGCATCCCTGGGTGGGCTCGAACCACCAACCTTTCGGTTAACAGCCGAACGCGCTAACCCATTGCGCCACAGGGACAAGGGCGGCGGGTCCTCTTGCGCTTTGTAGCAAGTGAGTACTCACCCCCTCCCCCGCAAACACACACACACACACACGCACGCACGCACACACACGCACGCACACATACACACATACACACACACATACGCACGCACACATACACACATACACACGCGCACACACACATACACACATACACACGCACACGCGCGCACGCACGCACACATACACACATACACACGCGCGCGCACACACACACACACACGCACGCACACACACATACACGCACGCACGCACGCACACATACACACATACACACGCGCACACACACATACACACATACACACGCACACACACACGCGCGCACGCTCTTCGCCCTCGGGGCGCCGCCCCCACCCCGTGAGCGCGCCCGTGCCCGCTCCCCCGAGCCGCTTCCGCGGCCGCGCTGGGACCCGACTCCTGCACGGCGCCCCAGGAGGGCGGGTCGTGGTGACGGTCGCTCTTGGGGCCCCTGGCCGAGGACAGGGTCTGGCCCTCAGCAGGGCGCTCGATTAGGGCTTGTTGCATTAATCCGTCGTCGTCCTCAGCGTCCAGGCCTTTGCGGAACCCTGGGAACCGACATCAGGGAAGCGGTCTCGAAGGGCAAGTTCCTTTTAGAAAGGTGTTATCGGGTTGGCGTCTCGGCGGCCCGCGGGGCACCTGCGGCGCGGTGGAGCAGCGGCGGCTCAACCCGGCTGTGCGGGGGTGGCTGCGTGGGGGGGATGGCGCGGGGGGGTTGTCGGGAGTGGCGCGGGGGTGGCTGCGCGGGGGTTGGCTGCGGGGGGATGGCGCGGGGGGTGGCTGCGCGGGGGGGATGGCGCTGGGGGGGGTGGCTGCGTGGGGGGGATGGCGCTGGGGGGGTGGCTGCGCGGGGGGGTGGCTGCGTGGGGGGATGGCGCTGGGGGGGTGGCTGCGCGGGGGGATGGCGTGGGGGGGATGGCGCTGGGGGGGTGGCTGCGTGCGGGGAGTGGCGCTGGGGGCGGGGCGGGAGCGGAGGGACAGGCAAAGGTGGCGGCGTGGGGTGTGGACCAGACATCTGGGCCTCCTAAAAGGCTTGTGCAGAGGGGCACAGGCCAGATCTTATGGAGGTGAGAATTCCTTTTTTTTTTTTTTTTATTGTAGCAGAATGGGGAGGAAGGGAGGGAAGAACAGAGAGAGAACATGAAAGAGAAAAAAAAAAAAAAAACCGTGAGGACCTCTAGCTCCAGAAGAATAAGATCTTCCAGAAAAGCCAGAGAGAAAACTAGGCGTCTGGGATGGGAACACTGAAATCCTTGAAACGGTAGAATCATCAATACCCTTTGCATTCTTTTGGCAAAGGAGTTGCTTTCACTGTATGTATTAAACAAATAAAACCCTTTTCATGTAGTTTGGAAATTATTTCTATTATTTTATGATTACGAATAACGCTGCAGTCATCATTCTTGTACACATACCTTTAAACACTCCTATATTTCTACAGGGTAGAGTGCTGGGGAGCATTTGTTCTATCATAGTATTTACCTTGTTTTCATACCATTCCGTTTTCTTTCCTTTGACGGCTTATTAGCTATAACTCTTTCTTTTGCTATTTCAGTGACTGCTTTAGGGTTTATAGAACACTTCCTTAATTTATCACAGTTTGCCTTCAAGTGACATTATACTTCCCTTTCTGGCCTTTATGCTAGTGGTGTTGTGTATTTTGATTTTATGCATATTATAAACTCCACAATCCATTGTTGTTACTTTTCTTTAATCAGTCAAATGTTGTTTAAAACTTTAAATAACAAGAAAATGACCGGTATATTTAGCCATGTGGATGCCATTTCTAGTGTTCTTCATTTCTTTGTGTAGGTCCAGGTTTCTATCTGCTATCCTTTGCCTTCTGCCTGGAGGACTCCCTTAACATTTCTCGTAGTGTGGGTCAGTGAATTCTTTCAGCTTTTGTGCGTCTTTCAATGTCCTTATTTCATTCACATTTTTGAAAGATTTTAGCATAGAATTCTAGGTTACCTTTTTTCCTCTCATTACTTTAGTTATTTATTTGAGACTGGGTCTCACTGTTGCCGGGGTTAGAGTGCAGTGGTGTGGTCATGGCTCACTGCAACCTCAAACTCCCAGGTGGAAGTGATCCTCCTGCCTCAGCCTCCTGGACCACACCCGGCTAATTTTTGGATTTTTGTAGAGATGGTGTCTCACTGTGTTACCCAGGCTGGTTTGGAACTCCTGGCCTGCAAGCAAATCTCCCACCTTGGCCTCCCAAAGTGCTGGGATTACAGGCCTAAGCCACCTGACCTCTCTCAGTACTTTAAGGTTGTTGTCATTTATGAGGATTTATCATTTCTATCTCATCTTTTTTCCTGTTTTTGTAAAAATAGCATAAAGTGGGCTTCTTGTACTTGTTCTATAATTTTTAGAACGTGTGTTTAAATTTTAAAATATTAAAATGAAAATACTCATCGTGAATGTCTTAGATTCATCTTAAGTTCCAACAGTGCACTTAAAGTAAAATGTGCCCAACCTAAGGGTCCAAACCTGCCTGGCTAAAGTGTAATTTGTGTGGGTGAGACATTCCCAACAGTATTTGCTTTCCGTAGTGTAGTGGTTTTTGTGTTTTCCTCACATCTGAAAGTCTTCAGTGCAAAACCTGTCCAAAATCATTTCCTTCCTGAAGATTTGTTAATGCTCTTACTTCAAGTAAGAGCGTTAAAAATAAATTTAGCAGCTGCATTCCAGGAATCCATGGAACGCCCTGCCTTTCGAGAGACAATCAAGAGCTACAGGTTCGAGTGCGGCCCGCTGGGGAGGAGCAAGGGGTGCTTACTCACTGGCAGCCAGGCCAGGCTTGTCTGCTTCGGCTCCCACCGGGGACGGACGGAACGGGGTTCACCAGCGACTGGAGGGCCGGGCCCCAGAGGAGGCCGACTTCACGGTCACGGTGCCTTTAGATCAGGGAGTCGCATAGGGTTTCTTTCTTTCTCTTGGTCTATTTCCAACTCTCCTTTTCTGTTTCTTCAAGACCTTTTTCGTATCCTTGGCCTGAGCCTGCGGAAGGATGCAGTTGCCACCAGCTAGGGCGGGTTTGAGCAGCAGGCTGCAGGGGAAAGAACAGGAATTTAGTTCAGAGCCCTGGGGCCTTCCATGGAACAGTTTTCTTTCGCCTGCATCCCTGAGTCCTTTTGGAGGTTGCAGGTGCTGGGGTCTCGGTCCTCCCCTCCCCGCCTCCTCCCGGCCACCTCGGGCCACTGTCCCCGCGTCAGTCTCTCCACTGGGGGTGGGGGGGTGGGAAGCCAGGACAGCACCGGGTTGCTGGGGGCAGTTCCGGGCTCCCAATGCAAAGGACGTCTACCATTCCAGAGGCTGTGGTCAGTTATTATTAATTTTGAATTTCGTCAATAAAAATTGTATGGAAATTTGTTTTCTTATTTGTTGTATGTACCTACATAATATCCTTGATTTTGCCTCTTGGCACACAAGCCTACAATATTTACTGTATTTACTGAACTTTTTATATAAAAGGTTGCCGAACTGGACATGAATCGATGCCCAAGACTTCACAGCAAGGACACCCGGGAATCTCTTTTACTTATTTTCACATTTTGGCCAATTTTCTTGACAACTAATAAATTTCCTTTCTTGGCTTGGGACATTTAGTACTTGGTTTGTTGTCATTTGCAGTAAAACACGAATACATACCAAGCAAAATACATATGAATTAAAATATTTAAATATTAAATATGAATAAAAGATAATAATGAGATAGAAATTTGTATTAAATTTGAGCTGGGAAGGAACTTTTGTGGCCTGATATAATCAGCCACCTCCTTTGAGAAAACAATAGCATTCCTGTTAAAATGCTGATAGACTAAAATGACTTTAAGAATTCATTCTGGAAACCCTGCCCAGCTAATTATCCATTTTGGATGGAGCCAAATAGCCTTGATCCATTTCACAGAAATCCAATTGTCTTTATCGAGATATTCTTTTTTTGTATTCAGTTTAAAACTGATTATCAGTGACTTTTTGTAGTCTCTATTAAAGCAGAAATACTTGAATTGGCTCACACATTTCTGTTTGTTTGAGACAGGGTATTTCTCTGCTGCCCAGACCTGAGGACAGTGGCTTGATTGTAGCACAGTGTAACCTCAAACTCCTGGGCTCAAGGGATCCTCCAGCCTTGGCCTCCCAAAGTGTGAATTGGCTTAGATATGAGTTTCTCCTCTTGGGTTAAGTTTGAAAAAAACCTGACATGAGCTCATGGACTAATTGTGGGTGAGACTTTTTTCAAGTTATGCTAAAACAAAACAAAACAAAACAAAACCACACACACACACAACATAAAAGTTAGAATTTTAACCATTTTTAAGTGAGATATTTAAATCAAAATATTAACTATATAAATATGAAAAATGAGCATATCACATAAAAATGGTACCTACTTACAAGCAAAGTGCAAATTTGGAGAATGCATTAGGAACTCACATAAGAAAAATTCATTAAAATCTAAGGTTTTGACTCCCCCAAATCAAGAAGACCCAAACTGTTATATCCAGCCAAGCTGATGTTTAAGAGTCAGTGATGCTGAATAACTTGATTTGTTGGGGAAGTATTTTGCCTTCTGATAATCCTACTAATATGCAGAGGTTCCAGGGCCAGAAGAATCCCACATTGTTTTACTGTTTATCTAGTCGTGTCAACTTTTAAAGGCAAACACATTTAGGGCCAGTTTTTACTACCAAGGAGGGCAGGGTTGGAATTGATTCTATAAGCAAAATTTGCACTGACAGGTGGTGCCTCCAAAACTCCAAAGATCTCCTCAACATATCTTTCTATATTTTTTCATTTATTTTCTTCTCTTTCTTTTTTTCCATTTTCCTTAATATCTCTTGAAAAGTAGGAATACTCTCCCCTTTCTCCCACCTGCACAAGTGTACTGATTCCAGAAAGTTCCATAGACTCAAGAGTCTGAGGGAAATAATCCTGGAAACTGTTCTCCAAAATATAATATGATACTCCTCTTTCTTTTAGCAGGCTTTTGGGATTGACTAACATTCCGGGAACTAATGTTTGGACAGTCACAGAGACTGGGTGGGTGTGCAAACGAGTTTCTCCATTGGGTCCTCCTTCTGATATCCTCTCAGAGTTTAGAGTATAACTGTATGTATGTATATCTTGTAATTTGATATCTGACAATATGTTCCATAAAGCAAACAAGTAAATATCTCTCATGAAAAAGTATAGTTTCCTATGAAGAGGGCACAATATACTTCTACCCAATAGAAACAAGTTCTTGCGTGCGCCTCCTGAGAAAACAAAGGAGAAGAAATTATCCAGTAATCATAATGAGAAAATATCCTGCATTTTAGGGACATATAGTGCCTTATTGAAAGGCTCAATGGATTTCCTGGCCCAAAGAAGGTATAAAGAACCACAGTAAGGTATGCCATCCTGGAATGTAAGAATATCAGAGATGAAAAAAAGACCCTAAAGATGTGAAGAGAAAAAAAAAAAGACCCCATAGGTAAGATTAGGTCTGAATGTCATTGACGTTCTTGAAACATCAAGGAAAACTACTTTTAAGCTAGAATTTTATATACAACCTGTCAAACATGTATAGATGTATTAAAGACATTAGCTTTCAGTAAAATGAGAGTGGAAACAAAGGAAGAGGAAGACAAGAGTTAAGAAACAGGAGAGCCAACACAACAGCGGGAGGAAGCAGGATGACAGGTATATAGTCGATCTAGAGAATGATCCAAGAAAATGTGAGCAGAAGGATGGAGAACTCTATGTGGGAAGTGTTCAGAAAAGTAAAATTAAAATTAAACTGAGCATTATGTAATATTTGTTGAAGTTAAGAAAATTTAAATAATACAGGGTGTTGGACAAGTCTGAGCTG
Source organism: Daubentonia madagascariensis (assembly GCA_023783475.1). Taxonomy (NCBI): domain Eukaryota; kingdom Metazoa; phylum Chordata; class Mammalia; order Primates; family Daubentoniidae; genus Daubentonia; species Daubentonia madagascariensis. The sequence goes on from JAKFHU010000520.1 coordinate 29,268, forward strand.
TTGACTGGCTCACCCAAAATCATTCCTAGAAGAATTATGGAAGCAAGTGGGGAAGCATGGCTTCCAGGACCTGTGAAAAAATTCAGAGACAATGCAAACCAACCTCCATAGAGACTGAAGGCTATTTTGAACTGGTGGGTGTGGAAGGTTGATGTCCACAAGTAGCAGAGAGAGAATAAGATGGAGAAAAACATTTTTGGTCTGGCTCTTGCATCTTACTCCATGGCTCTGGGCCAACTGCATTTCTTATCCCTTCAAAAAAGAAATTTATCAGTGGCACTTCCTCAATTGCCAATGCATGGCGGCCATGAGGTAATAGCTGGGACCCATATAAGCTTTGCTAAGGAAAAGAGTTCTTTGATGAAAACAGGTGTGGACAAACCAGGTGATCCTGGGCTTTCCTATCCCAGAGTGTCCTCTTCCAAACCTCCAGAGCTAATGACTGTCACAGCCTCCTCCCCATACTGCTTAACCATGAGCATATAAAGTAATCTCCTGACGGGAAGATTTTTCCTGGTGGAGAGTAAAACAAACAGGGGTGATAGAAATAATTTGGGGGGATGTTTCTCTCCTCTTGGGGCTTATCACTGCCCTTAATTTTACCAAGACCAGCAGAGGCTAGAGCTCACCTCCATAGGAAGTTCAGAGGTCCCTGTGTTCCTCAGGAATTCCTCCATACAAACCTCCCCTTTCCTTGGGCTTCTTATGCCTCCTGCACCACCAGGGTGACTGCCCCGTCCTGCAGCTCTCTCCTTTTGGGACCTTCACTTCATGATATTCACTCCATAGTGAGACACTGCCCAGAGGTCAGCCCAAGGTCTAGCACATGAACCAATGACTGGATGACTCTTAAGATTCCAGATATTTGCCAGGAGAAAGAATAAAAGTAACAATGGTTTTGGTTTCCAGTATTCAAAACCACCCACCAGGATTAAGTGACATTTCTAAGACAGAGCTCTGGAAAGTCTCTTGTATAAATCAATTCCCGATGTCTTCTGCTCCGGAATTAACTCAAGGGATATAGTTGCCTTTTACTTCCTTTTATTGTCACCACTGATGGCTTGGAGACCAGACTCTAAGATGTCCTATCTTGTTGGCGCGACAGGTAATCCAGCAGAGAAAGCACTGGGCACATAAACATGTAAGAAAAACCCTGCATTGGCCGGGAATCAAACTTGGACTTCTCATGTGGGTGGTAAGAATTCTATTACTGAAGCACCAGTGCTTGCCCTTTGATTGCTGGAGTGGGTCTAATCAGAAAGAATCTCTGCGAGGACTTTGAAAAAGCAGTTCCAAAATAGGTTTATATACTGTTCTTTCTGGAAGACATAGGTAGCACAGAAAAGACACTCAGAGCAAAGGCTGGCATAGGAGACATATCAGACTTATAGCTATAAAGTTATGGTACTCAAATCAAAGTATCTGATTTGCAAGAGCCTAATTCTGAAAAAGATCTTTCCAACTGGATAAGAGACCTTTATAGAAAAGCATCAAAAATTCATTCAGTTCCTTGTGTCTGGTCCTAAATCTAGTGTGGACCTATGGAAAATTCATTTTCTCACTGGCTGAAGCCATCTCTTTTCCCTCCCATTGTCTGGTACTTCCCACACCTTTTCCTCCCAACCTTGAGGCAAACACTAGCTCTTTACCCAAACTGGCATTCAGGACCCAGTGACAGTTCAGGAGGCTGGATGTTTCAGCATGTGTGCCGAGTTATTCCAGAGATCTGTGAGGCAGTGGAGCTTCTCCTTCGAGGCCTCCTTTGAGTGCCTGGAAAAGACCAAGGATCCAGTAGTCCTGCTTTTAAACTGTGGTGTCTTTCGATATTTCCTGTAGACACTAGAACATTGCTACCCTAACTGTTTTAAAGTCATTTTCTCTTTGGTCTTTGTCTAAGAGCCATATTTTCACTGTTTTATTATTTTGTTTATGATTAGTACAGATTTGTACTATTCTTAATATTTAACCCTTTTCTGTCTAATACACTGCTGTAGTTGGATTTTATACCCAATTTGTGAGGATTTTGACTTATTGTAGTTAGCGGTATTTAGTGTTAATTGGGGATGGCTGACAGAGTTGGTCTCATTTCCACATGTGATATGTTTTTTAATTTTTTTGTTTTGTTTTGTTTTTTGGAGACAGAGTCTCCCTCTGTTGCCCTGGCTAGAATCCCATGGCATTGTCGTAGCTCACTGCAACCTCAAACTCCTAGGCTCTTGCCTCAGCCTCCCGAGTGGCTAGGACTACAGGTGCCCGCCACCACGCCTGGCTAATTTTTTCTATTTTTAGTAGAGACGGGGTCTCACTCTTGCTCAGGCTGGACTCCAACTCTTGAGCTCAAGGCCTCCCAAGTGCTGGGATTACAGGCGTGAGCCTGTATCCTGATATCTGGATGCCTGATGTCTGTTCTTTAAAACATCTCCTCTGCCTTTTAAAACCAGATTAGTCTGTTTGGAAAGAATTTTCTGTTTACCTACAGCATTTTTGAAATTCCATGTCACTGATTGTTTAATGTATTTCCTTAGATCGCAGATGCACAGAGAGAAGGTAACTTTATTCCTTAATTCAGGGTACACTATGGCAGGAACTCTGAGTAAGGCCCTTTTCTTCTTTCTGTTCTTTCATTATCTTTTCAATAAATTGAAATCATTATTTTGATTTATCCCAATGCTATTCTCTTCACCTCCAGAAGCACACACTCCCAGGGGGTTAGTATATGTCCTTCTATTCTACCTTCTCTTTGTATATTTAAACAAGTTTGTGTATTGTAAGAGGGAAAGTTTGAAACAACTTCAAATATGGATTGGTTTACTCAAAATCCACCCTGCTTCTAGTTGAAAAATTTGGAAAACTAAAAACTGTGCTTCTGAGACTTCCTTGCAGATTGGGTTCTGGCTAGAAATTATGTTTTGCCAAATAGATGCACTCAAGATGCAGAAGTGAAGAGAAGCAACCTTTCCACTGCAGTTGCTGATGACAAACAAGGTTATAGAACCTTGAGTGTTTAGAGACACTTCTGGCCGACAGCTGTATTCTCAGGTCTACTCACCAGGTTAGAGTGTGTGAGGCAGTGCTGTTGGCAGCAGTTAAAGCTTCCTAACCCCTATGTAGCAATGAGGGACATGTCCTTCCACCTGAATTCTGCTCCTCCACTCCTTCCAAGGTGGAGTAAATAATTTCCTAGTAATTTATTTTCTAAACTGAACTCTAATTGATTCAATAAGTTAGTCCATAAGGGCCTGGCGAGGGAGAAAGCGTCATGCAGTGCAATAAATTTTGAATCACATAATTTTGAATTAGGTAATAACTCATGTAACCATCACACACATCAAGATGTGCTGTCACTTCATCCCTGTCATTCCCGTGTAGGACACATGTCCTCACTCACATATGCTGGTTGCCCCCTTGTGGCCAAAGACCAAAATGTCTACAACACTCAGCACAGACACTAGTTTTTTGTGAAAAAAAATTAGCTCACTTTTCAGGCCTTTGTTGTAAGGAAAAGTTTTCTTTACTTCTAACCATAAAATGTACAAAGCTTTGGGTTATTTACAATACAATTTCTTCTTCTTTCTATGGAGATTGCAATGGACTGAATGTTTCTGCCCCCCAAAATGCATATGTTGAAAACCTACACCCCTATGTGACAGCATTAGGAGGGGCATTTGGGAGGTAATTAGGTCAGGAAGGGGGAGTCCTCCC